>FXXK01000746.1:28775-62320 GCA_900184695.1 Betula pendula | reverse complement strand
TCATCTTCTTTTCTTTTTTTTTTTCTTTTCTACGGTAAGTCTGGTGTGCTCAACTCCAAGGGGGCCGGCTGGAGCGACGTGTGGAGGCGCGTCCGACGTGCTGGAGGCGCATAATGGCAGCAGGGAGGCAGATCAGCAGCCTCCGATTTGGGCGCCAAAATTTCTCTGAAAATCAGTGGAAGAGAGTGGCACGTGGCGTCCGGCGACGGAGCGTGAGGCGCTAGAATGCACACAGTAGCACTGGAGTGGTGTGTGGTGGTGCGTGTAACACTCTTGGGACGCGTGCTAGACACAATCGTGTAGATTGGCAGCCTCAGATCATGATGGTGGTGTCTGCTTCTGGAAACGGCTGACGGGGCGGCGCGTGGGAGCGCGTGGATTGAAGGACTGAGGGTCTTGGTGGTGCGTGAGAGTGCGTGAAGACCTATTTGGGGCTGATGTTGGCAGATCTGGAACGGTTGGCAACAGATTTATTGACTGGTACAAAAATAGAGGTGATTTGTTGAGTGTGGAGGCGCGTGGCTAAGCGGATAGAATATCCTAGTGGCGCGTGGAGGTGTGTGATCGATATGATAGCGGTGGAATTTGTACAGATCAACATATCTGGGCCATAAAATCTTGATTCTGGGATTTGTTTTCCAAAAAGTGCTGCGGTGACGGTGGAGAAGGCACTAGCAGTGTAGGTGGAGAGCGGTGGATGACCGGAACGGTGAGATCATCGAAGAACACGCAAGAAAACGTCAAGGACACTTATTGAAGGCTTCAAGAAAGTGACTCTGATACCATGTTAAAATATATGTAGAATACTAAAATATGTAAATAAGAGCAGAAATAAGAGAGAGAATGAGACACAGAGAATTATGGGTGGTTCGGTATCAGACACCTACGTCCACCACTCTGAATGACCCTTAGGGCTACATTGTGCTCATTGACTTGATTTGTCTACAATACAAATGTTCTTATTTGTAGGGTACTGAGTGAATATAAGTTTGGTAATCAAATCTCCTAGATTTGATTACAATCAACCCTAAATAGAGAATATTACAATATCAACCAAATATGAAATATACGGAAAATAGATTATATTTTTCAATATATTCTAACAGCTTATCCTAATATTACTGAATATTTTTTTTGGGATATATCTATTAGATCGACTGATATATTACAAATGTTTCTTTCTTATTGTGATAGGAATAAGGAGATATGATAAAGATTGGAGGAGGTTAAAGATGGTTCTCCATTTTTTCCCCTCATTTGTAGCATGATCCTCCAATTTAGTTGTTATTAAGGATTCATTTCATAATTTGAATTAGATTTTACCGATTTAATGGTATATATATTTATCATATAGTGAATATGTTGTTATGTTATTTAACATTTTAAAAAATGCATTTGGTATTGTGATTTTGCAAATAAAAAAATACGATTTTAAACTAAATCGCATAAAATATATTGTTTGATAGTGTATTTTAAAAAAAATTGTGATTTGAAAACGTGAAAAATCAGTGTTTTTACAGGTAAGATAGTGCGTTTTAAAGAATGCCGATTTTAAACGCTAAATGGTAATTTTAAAGGCCAAAATACGATTTTATCAAATGCTTAATTGAGTTTTTAAAAATCATATTTTTAAATCTCACATTTAAAATCGCACATGTTGAAGTCGTAAACTTAAAACAAATCCTAAATATCGTGACACAATTAAATATAACAAAATAAATTCAATAAAAAAGTGAAATTAAAAGGATTGATTTTTTTCAAGCTACAATAATAGTCCCTCTAAAAGTTTGATTTTTTTTGGAATCCTTTAACTATACTTATACGTAGAGTAGTATGGAGTATGTGCCTACTAGTTTTACTTTTGATCAATTGGGCCCGTATAGGTTCAACAATATCCGCTGTGAACTGTTTGCAGGGACCATTTAGATAGTTTGACCTGATAAAGAAGGGACCATCAGAGAACAGTCTCTATTTAAGTTTGGGCTCAAACTACCGGGCCAGCCCCTGGGGGTACAGACCTTTCCCTACCCTACTGCTTCTGCAGCTACCAATACCATATCATCGAATTCGGATCCAAGAAATAAATGTTAAAAAGTCAAAAACAAAAAACAAAAAACAAAAAACAAAAACAAAAAATAAGTTAGATAGATAGGTGATTACGAAGAGATAATACTTTTGGCCAGGATGTGGTGTAAAATTTATATTTTATAATATAAAATTGACACTTATCCATTTGAAGAGACTTATCAAATTTATACTTATTATATTTAGTGTGTTTAAATAATGTGTTAACCTCTCGTTGTATTGTGTTATTTTGTCCGAGTTATTTATAGAGTTGATTACTTTAGCTATTAGTCTATGATTGTTAGGCTCCCATATAGGCCATACTCACATTGACAGACAACACAAGACTTGCTTAACTGCTAATTGGCTATGTGCTTTATGATTGGGTTTAAGCATGTGATTAAGTGAAAGCAAATGCCAAATCTTGTTCATGATGTTGATTTTTTTTTAGAAACTATATTTAATCCCCTCCTAATTACCATACTTTTTGTTATTTCCCTACATCTATCATGTTTCGATTTTTGCAATGTCTCCCCAACTTATTACTGAGGTTGCAATATTCCCATTTTATGACCCAAAATGATAAAAATACTCTTCCTAAAATTAATAAGAAAACAAAATAAAAAAGTAAGTCATTTTTCATCTTATATATATATATATATAGGGTCACATAAGAAGGACTTTGTAACTCCAATAATAAATTGGGGGAAAATTGTGAAAATTGAAACATTTGGGAGATAATACAGAAATGATGATAGTTAGAGGGTGATAAATGAGATTAACCCAATATATTTTTTGGTGGCCAACATGATGTTGATTGTTTTTTTTTTCTTAGCACATCACGTGGCTTGATGCAATGATTTTGTTGTTTTTCCTTTTTATTTTTCAGTTACTTGCAGTTGTTTGCGAAAAAATAAAAAATGCTTAACTTGTATACAAACTTCTATCATTTACAGGAAGAATAGTTTATATCAGTTGAATGAGATAAAATATTTTATTGAGAAAACATATGATATTATTTATTAATTTGGCTCCCAAGAAAAAATAAAAATTCCCTATTCCACCGCCCGATATATGATTGATTGATTATAGTTTAGATTGCCAAAATTGATCATAACTTAATATATATAAAGAAAGCACATGGGAAACATGATTAATAAATGGTCTGAGTGGGTGAAATAACTTTTATTGAGCGGGCACATTAAATTTTGAACATCTAGAGTGGGTTCATTGGTAGGGTGGTGATATATGGTTGATTGACTTTAATTTTGATAGCTAAAATTGATCATAAATTAATGAGTAATGCTATTTATTGTATTGGTATACGACTGCATACAACTTAATGATGTGGCAATGAAAATTAACAATTTAATCAACACTTTAAAAAAAAAAAAAAACAATAGCTTATTTTTATTACCACGTTATTCGAGTGGTAATGAAAATTAGCCATTAAATCAATACTTAAAAAAAAAACAATAGCTTATTTTTGGGGGAAACTTCGCAAAGGCCCTCCAAACTTCTACGCGATTTGAATACTCCCTAATGTTTGATTTATCTTACTTTGGCCCCTCATATTTTCAATTTGTCTCATTTTATCACATCCGTTTGTTTTCACTGTCAAACTTTGTTGAAATTTAAAAAATACCCATGTATTTTAAACAAAAAAAATTATAAAAAAATCTAAAATAAGGAGTATTTTGATAATTTTTGTATCACTCTATTAGGATTTAACGAAAAATCCTAACGGATGAGGGCTAAATGAGACAAATTAAAAATTTGAGGGATCAAATTGAGATAAATCAAACATTGAGGGGGATTATTCAAACCACGTGAAAGGTCAAAGAACCTTTATGAAGTTTTCCCTTATTTTTATTACCACGTTATTCAAGTTATATGACATCATATAACACTCGATCTACTACATAACATTATTCTAAATTAATATATTTCACATAAGAAACATCATGCTTTGTAAATGGTAAGAGCCATTGAAATGGCTTTTTCCATACTAGGGTTCTAGTCCTATCTTACATTAAAAAAAAAATAAAAATGAAAATAAAAATAAAAAAAGGGTCCTATCTTACATAAATGATAGCCTTTTGAGTGTTACGTGTTATGTGTAAAACTTGACTCATAACTTGAATAAAAAAAAAGGAAAAAATAAAATCATATTTATCCTATAGGTTTTTAGTTGATTTGAATTTAGTCATTGAGTTTTAATTTTAAGAATATGGTCATTAGGTTTTGCTCAGATTTTAAATATGTCAATCTATCATTTTTTTTTTTTATTAAAATGAATGCAGTTTGTCATTTGTCATTTGTATCTCAATTCGTACACTAGCGTTTGAATCAACACCTAATATCAATATCATATCATAAGCATCAAATTATCTATAAACAAAAAAAAAACAAAAAACAAAAAAGACTCAACTTTAAAAGCAAAAACAATCTTCTTTGTCATCATAATCTTCTAGATTTGCAGCGTTAGAAAAAAAACTATAACTTTGATGCTGAGATAAATCATTTCATGTCAAATGAGACACCCCTAACAAAAAAAACATTAACTTTAGCCGTAAAGTGATAGATGGATCAATTTAAAATTTGAATAAAACTTAAAGATTTTATTCTTAAAATTAAAAACTCAAGTACTAAATTCAAATTAGATGAAAATTTAGAGGTTAAATATGATTTTTCCATAAAAAGAAAAATTGGAATCATAACTGTTTTGATTCTTTCTATTTCATTAAAATGGGAAGAAATCATTTGGCAATCATATCGGGTTAATGTATAGTTACGAGGCTACTTTCCCTTACGGTAAGTGAATATGATGCTTTCTATTTCATTAAAATGAGAATAAGTCATTATGCAATTCCATCGGGTTAATGTATAGTTATGAGGCCACATACTCTTGTAGGAAGGGAATATGATGTTTTCTATTTCATTAAAATGGGAAGAAGTCATTTTGCAATTACATCGAGTTAATGTATAGCTATGAGGCTACATACCCTTACAGGAATGGAATATGATGCTTTCTATTTCATTAAAATGGGAAGAAGTCATTTTACAATTACACCGGGTTAACGTATAGCTACGAGGTTACGTACCCTTGTAGGAAGGGAATATGATGCTTTCTATTTCATTAAAATGGGAAGAAGTCATTTTGCAATTACACCAGGTTAATGTATAGCTACGAGGTTACGTACCCTTGCAAGAAGGGAATATGGATTAATTATAGAAGTCTCTCTCGTGTCCCTAAAAAAATGAGGTGACTTTTAAAATCATTATTTGATCAAAATTCAATATTGATCAATTACAAGCCCAATGGTGATTTTAAAAGTCACATCATTCTTGAAAGAATACAAGAGAGACTTCTAGCATTACTTGAAAATATGATGCTTTCTATTTCATTAAAATAGGAAGATGTCATTTTGCAATTACACCAAGTTAAAGTTTAGCTACGAGGCTACGTACCCTTGCAGGAAAGAAATATGATGCTTTATATTTAATTAAAATGGGAAGAAGTCATATTGCAATTACACGAGTTAATGCATAGCTACGAGGCTACTACCCTTACAGGAAGGGAATATGATGCTTTCTATTTCATTAAAATGGGAAGAAGTCATTTTGCAATTATACCGTGTTAATGTTTAGCTATGAGATTACGTATCCTTGCAAGAAGGGAATATGATGCTTTTTATTTTATTAAAATGAGAAGAAGTCATTTTGCAATTACACCATTAATGTATAGCTACAAGGCTACGTACCCTTGCAAGAAGGGAATATGATGCTATTTTATTAAAATGGGAAGAAGTCATTTTGCAATTACATTGGGTTAATGTATAGCTACAAGGCTATGTACCCTTGCAGGAAGGGAATATGATGCTTTCTATTTCATTAAAATGGGAAAAAAAATCATTTTATGATAAGAGTTTAATGTTGTATTTAATTGTATAAATGATGTTACGTGATAAATGCGTTGGCACACAATTTAAAATTTTAAATAATGTGGCATTATCAACACTTTTCAAGCCATCATACATGAATCGACTCATCTTTGTTTCATGTAAAATGGGGAGGATCCTTGTTCGAAAGAAAGTTTAGAATTAGCAGCTAGAGTAGTGATGTAGGTAGGAATAGGAATAACTATTTTCAAAACGATTGAAATAAATGAAGTGGGCTAAAGATGCATTTGACATTGCGATTTTGCTGACCAAAATTGTAATTTGAAATCAAATTGCAAAAAATGTATCGTTTGGAAGTATGTTACAAAAAATTGCGATTTAAACTAGTAAAAAATTTGTGTTTTTCAAATCGCAGACAAGTGAATGCTTTTTAAAAAAAGATATGATTTTAAAGTCTAAACTACGATTTTATCAAATGCTTAATTGCGGTTTTAAAAATCGCGTTTTAAATCGCACGTTTAAATTCACTATTTTTAAATTACTCTTCTTGAAATTGCAAACCCAAAAGAATCTTAAAACAAAAGTAGGAGAGGAGAAGTGATGGCATATGCATTGTTCTTGCTAGGTTATACTTTGTAGGGGTGTGAGGCGTCCACATATTATGAATTTAAGAGACATTGTCAATATTAAATTATGATAATGTTATAAGACCCCCCCTTTTTTTTTAATATGTAGTATAAGACCATTTAATATATCAATGATTTATCATACAAGAGCCATTTTAACCTCTTGCTGACTTTGGCTTTCTAATCTCCAAACTCGCTAGTGCCACCTTTAGGCTGCTCATGCTCTCAAACGGACAAATTTTATGAAATTATATCTGTCAACCTTAGCTCATGAGTGATTTAAGCTAAAGAGCAGACTCTACTAGTAACTTTTTGAATTACATTATCACAGTCAATATTTTCCAATTAAATGAACCACATCAAGTACCTCAACATGCATTTGGCAATTAATTATAGCATTTTACAAAAGAAAATTGTCTTAGTGCAATAAAGCAAGGTACATCATGAATTTGTAGTCAATTCATTGATAACCAAGCATTGCCATATGGCATTCATAAAGACAATATCGATTCAAGTTTTATAAATACAAATGAAGATCATACGGAACTTCCAGGGTCCATTAATAATGACTGATACAAAAGAAGATCAATCACCCCCACTTGCCTCTTCCATGAGTCTTCCACAATCAATTCATCGACTCCCCAGTCTTCATAACTGGAAAAATTCATGGAACAAATAAAGAAAAGAACAAAATATATATATATATATATATATATATATAATATATATATTTTCACTTATAACACCTTCGCTGAAACTTAATTTCTACTAAATCAGAAAAAAAATTGGAAACTTTGAATTGAGAACCTTACCTTCCATCAGGCAGGTAGCGGCGAATGGTGAAGGGTATCTTCCGCTGCCGAAGCTCCTTCATTGCAATCTGAAAAGTTTGGATAAATGAGATATCACTAACTGCTTTCAATACCACAGAGAAACAAAATAAATCAGATAAAAGAATTATGGCATGAAAGATATTCACCATTCTTATCTACAAACATATTAGACTTCTCCTGTTATGTTCATCACACACCATACAATGTGAAACTCCACTTTCATCATCCTATAGAAGTGCGACCTATTCTAGACAGACATTGGTTTATCAAATAAGAATGGTGGAATACTAGTAGATAATTTAGTTAATGCAGAGTCCAATGTAGATACCACTATTTTGTTTCAAATCAAAAAGAGGACTTCTTGGACCTATTCTAGACAAACATTGGCTTGAGGAATAAGAATAATGGAATACTAGCAGATAATTTAGCAAACTTCAAAGTTTAATAGAGATATGCTATTTTGTTTCAAATCAAAAAGAGAATTTCTTGGACCTATTCTTGACCAAAAAAAAAAAAAAGTGATAAAGAACCAACAGTTGGCCAATAAAAGCAACAATGTCAACTTTATGCATATCAAGCCTTAACAGGAAAAAGAGATGATGTTCAATGTCTTAATGCAGCAAACCATGGGTTCGGAGTTATCCAGCCTAATAAAGGTCTGGTTGCATGCATATATAAGATGAAAGAACGAGATGAAGGATTGCTTTTAAAATTTCATCAACATAGCTTTTTTAGGAACGTGCCATCAGATAGCTGTTAAATAATCTAACCTCAAGTGGGTCAGTTTCACCCTCCAACTCAACCATCACAGGCGCATTCATGCTGCTCACCAAGAAGGAAAACGATATCATGTTATGGAATCAACCCAGCTTGACGGCAAAATTTTAGACTGACAGGTTATGAAAACAAAACCTGATCTGGACAGCGCGGGTACCCAAGATTCTGGCACGCTCATACTTTGTCATATATTTTGAGGTCTTACGAGGACGTTCTACTGGTTGCTGCTCTTCTTTGTCCTCGGTTTCAACGGGTTCTCCAGCAATGTCTTCATTATTAATGTTCTCTACATCTTCCTCAGCACCTTCCTGTCCATCATTCAGGCAACATCTTAATAAACTGTTTTAAAGAAAAAAAAAAAACATAAATATTCAGTTCATCAGATTCTTCCAGGAAGCAAAAATGACTCCTTACTTCAATCTCAGGCTCCGGTGGTTCTTCCTCATATCTGCAGCCAAACATTTTGTTAATATTCAAATCTGATTTTTCTCAAGACAAAATACATCTATATTGATTTCAATCATTTTGTCTTATTATTAGATAGGATGATCAAAAGTAATCCAAAATTACTTCAAGCAGAAACCCTGTTATTAATGCTGTGATGGTGATCCAAAGTAGCTGGTGGTACAAATCCAACCAAAATGGTCAAGGAGCACCTCTTCGCTAACATTACATTAGTGACTGAGCCATTAATTGTGCATAATCTTTGAAGGTGACCTACGAGTACTCTTTCCAAAAGAAACAAAAGAATATATATAAAAGAAAAGAAAGAGTAGAACCACAACAAACTGCATGTATTATCAGTCTACTTAAGTATACCTTAAGTATACCTTAAGGACATGTTTGGTACGAGGAATGACTATTCCATGGAATAACCTTTATCAAGTATGAAATGAGTGTAATGCATTAGTCTTGAAATAGTCATTCCGATGGTTATGAATGAATAGTTATTTCTTTAATTGAGAGAATAACCATTCTTTTCAACTTAAGAGGAATGATTATTTCCTCAATTGAAGGAATAGTCATTCCATCATGGCTATTAGAATGGTTATTCCAAAGCTAATTTACTCTAGTCATTTCATTTTTAATATAGGCTATTCCATGGAATAGCCATTCCACGTACCAAACATAACCTAAGTACACCATCCATTCACGAAAGATAGGGCTCCTAACAAGACTTTAACTCATAAGTCTTTGACTACTAAGTCATACTTAATAACTAATCCAACTCACAAATAAAATCCAAAAAACTTAATAAAATCCAAAATTAGACCTAATCACCTAATGGATCAAAAGTAAAACCCACGTATAGAAATATATTGGTTAATATCTATGTAGTTCTCAGATAGTTCAAGATTGAGCCGAATGATAGACATAAATAAAAAAGAAGAATAAATAAAGAGATATGGACCAGAATCTCATTTCCTGGCACCCATTATTAATTGAATCTTATATCTTCATTAAAAAATAAAAAGGTACCACTTGCCTAACCTCTCTTCTTCTTTGCTGTATTACAATAGCCTCTCTCTAGGTTTAACCAGTCGTATAAGATGTCTCCTGCCATTACATAATTGTCTGTAATGGCAACATCCGGTGGGTTGACATTCTAAGGGTACTTCTCAATATGTTTCAATTATACTAGAATTTTATAGAATTACATGGAATTCAACCAAATACTTGTCGATTGACAGTTTTAAAACGCCTTTCGTGTAATTCAAAAGGAAAGTGTTGGACAACATAGAGAAAACTCAAAACAATACGAATTTTCCGCATATACATATATACATAGAGAGAGAGAGAGAACCCCATGTCCAACTCGTTGTAATCGTCGTCGGCCATTGTTGATTGCGGAAGAAACTTTTCCCTCTCTCTTCTGCTTCGTCTGCAAAACCCTCCCTCGGTAAACGAACTAGAAGCCTCTCAGTTACTGCTATGCGATGAGCGTCTGAAGGTTGAAGGTGGCTGTCTGCAGGCTGCAGGTTGAAAGGTTGAAGCTTACCGTAAGCCGTAAGGTAGAGAGGGGAGAATGAAATGTAATTTTGGGGAAAGAGGGATTAGGGTTTTGGAGAAATCATCTGAAATGGAGGCCACGTGTCAAAGCCACTCAATCATCTGCTGTCGCTGATCCAGGGGAAGAATATATGGAAATGAGGAAATCCCATAAACAGCAGACTGTAGTCACTGTATCCTTACAAAAACGACAGAGTTCCCATTGCTGGTCTAGAAGTCCATTTAGGTCCTTTGGGCATAAATTTCTTACAAATTGGTTTTCAGAAACTCTTACAAATCAATCTTTAAAAGTGATATATGTCTTTAATATGTGAGAAACACATATTTTTTTTAATGAGAGACGCTAAACGTCCATCTCTTTTCCATTTTTTACTCATCTTCATACAAAAAATACGCAAATTTTGTGTGATCCCATAGTTTAATGGTAAATTTATACATTTTTTGTATGAAGATAGATAAGAGAATGAAAACAATCATTTCTTTTTTAATAGCATATGTTTTTTATATGTTTTTTTAATAGCATATAGAAGAAATAATGTATTTTTCACATGTTTAAATAACACATATCATTGTTAGAGACTGATTTGTAGGAATTTCCTACAAACCAACTTGTAGGAAATTTCTGTTGATTGTTTGAGATTGCATTTTTAAAAAAATTACGATTTAAAAACACAGATTTCTACGTTTTCAAATCGTAGGTAATTTAGTGATTTTTTTTAAAACGAAAAAGTTTAAAGGCTAAACTGAGATTTTAAGGGTTAAACTACATTTTTGTCAAACCCTTAACTGTGTTTTTAAAAATCATATTTTCAAATCGCACATTTTGAAATCATTATTTTTAAAATAGCAATCCCAAACAGACCCTGAATTTTTAAGAATTAAGATTTTAAATTTTATACGTTTTCAAATCGCAGATAAGTGGTATTTTTTTAAAATTCGAAATTATAAATGCTAAACTACAATTTAAAAGTTAAACTGCAATTTTAAAAATGTGATTAAATGCTTAACCACATTTTTAAAAATTACATTTTCAAATCACCATTTAAAAATTCATATTTTTAAAATATCACTTTTTTAAATTACAAACTCATTCCAAGAGTTGGGCATAAGGAGTAGTTTTGTATTTTACAGCATTTGCTTACGATCTTAAGTTCTCTCGTGAGTCGTGAACATTGACCTAACATGTCCAGATGTCCTCATCAGACGACGTAGAAAACACGTGTTGACCGTGAGATTGTTACTGCCGGTTATAAAAGAGTCAAAACTGACGTCGCTAGCCAAAACTACGCCGTTTCCTCCCAATTTCCTTTGTAGAAAATAAATAATTGCCTTGAGAAAATGATAAAAATGAAAAAACCCAAAAGGCCTATTTGTTTCTCTGAAATCGAAGTTGGAATTTAAAAAAAAAAAAAAAACTGAATTAGTATGATAAACATTTATGGAATTCATTTTTCTGAAACCAATTTTCCAATATTTTTCTTAAAGTTCTTGAATTTGATAATTATATTTACAATATCACAAACATTTTTAATTTTTATTTTTTCCAGCGATAAACACTCTTATTCAGAAGATGTGAACAAGACATACCATATGAAGAACATATCATTAATTTTGCATAAGTCACACTAATTTTCTTTCTTTAATTTTGCTAAGAAAAGTATCCATGTTATTGATAGAAATAGAATTTTAGTAATATTTTGTTTGTCAAATTAAGAAACCAAATACCCACAAGTAATTTTTACCTGAATTTGGCTAATTTGGCTTAAGTATTGTTAAAAAAAAAAAAAACCCAAATTACGAAAATAAAGATCTTTTATATTTTTTTTAACAGTTTAAATTTAATTTTACTCGCTCTTTCTAATAAAAAAATTAAAATTAAATTTGAACGGTCAAAATAACTACAAATAACTTATTTATCGCACCTAAACTAAATTATTTTAACATATTAAAAATTTTATTAGAAGCCAAATATTAATGAAGAAGAACTATGAAATGTACTCTATTAAAAAAAAAAAAAAAAAAATACGAAATGTAAGGCAAAGAAAAAAAAGTCAAAACTATAAATTATATCTTACTTTTGAAAGGACTCAAATCCACCGATCCATACTCTTTGCCACATCACACAGAAAGTCAAAGCATCAATCTCAACAATTGGGTCTTCTCAAAATTACTACAAAAATCCTAGAAATCTCAGAATTCTTTCTTTAATAGGAGTCTTACCTATTCCNNNNAAAAAAAGTCAAAACTATAAATTATATCTTACTTTTGAAAGGACTCAAATCCACCGATCCATACTCTTTGCCACATCACACAGAAAGTCAAAGCATCAATCTCAACAATTGGGTCTTCTCAAAATTACTACAAAAATCCTAGAAATCTCAGAATTCTTTCTTTAATAGGAGTCTTACCTATTCCAAAACCAAAAATATTAAAACAGCAAAAAGAAGAAGGAAAAAAAAAAAAAAAAAAACTACAGATAGCGAAACTGTCTGCTGTACATGAAAACTACCTCTGTGCCTGTCTCTCTCTAAATAGACATACAGTTAAAATAGATCTTTCTCTTGTTTCTCTCTCTTGGAATTAGGAATCACAGAGAGAGAGAGTTGGGTGTACGAGGCCTGAGAAAATAATTGGAAACGAGATCTGAATCTAAACCCACCTACTAGTTTTCCTTCCTCTGTTTTTTATTTTTATTTTTTGAAAATTTATATATTTTTGCCAAGACTCGGAACTTTGGGGCCCTTTGTCAAAAAAAGGGTCTTCGCCTTCGCAATCTCGCTCTTTCTCTCGAGTTCTCCGCTTGGGTTTCTTTCTATTGCTGGTAATAACCTGCCCTATCCTTTTCTTTTTAATTTATCTCTCTCTCTGATAGTGGGTATCCCTCATATCGTTTTCAATCTTCTTATTTCGTTTTCCTTTTTATTTTTTGTATCTTTTTTTTTGGCTGATCCATGTTGATCTCGATATTAGAAGGTAATTGGATGGCATTCGGATCATATATTGGTTATTCCGTTGAATTATTTTTGTGGGATTTGCTTTTGCATGCCATGTTCGTTTAATGCAAGAACTTGATCTCTATAAAGCGCTTGCTTTGATTGAATTTTTGCGTTGTTTGATTACGATTTCTTGCATGATTGGGATGGAGATGTGTGTGCTTAGATTTCTTTCTCCTATTTTTTTTTTTTTCGTAGAATTGTTTCATTCATACACACTTTTGTAATTGATTGATTGGATGTATCAAATGCATGTGTATTATGTTTTTGTTTTTTTTTTGCTATCCTAGTGCTTTTTATATGGGTTCTTCTTCTTGTACTGTAAATAACTGCTAGATTGGAAACTAATCTTCTGCATCGATTTGTTTTCGGGGTTCTAGATTGAAGATCTCTTCTGAAAATCAGAAAATTATTGACCTTTCTCTTTGTTGTTGTTTTCTTTTTTCAGCTTAGTATTTGTATAATCGCCTCAAAAACCTGCAAGGCTGCAAACCATATAAATATGGACTGGTCTGATTTGTTCAGAAAATGGGGTTTCCTTATCTTTGTTAACATGACATGTTCTTGCTTTTTTACACCAGGTTTCTGGTATTGAGGCTGCTTTTGGGGTGAACCATGGCTATTGAGGTTGAGGGGTTTGAGATGGTCCAAGGACCAGTAGTGGAGACTGTAAGCGAAGGAGTCACTACCGTTTTGCATGAGAAGGAGAATGGTAAATTGGATCAAGACCCGGGGCTTAATGAGCCCATAAAATTTGGTTCGCATGGAGATGAACCAATTAAAGGGGAAGGAAATAATGTTTCTGATGCCAACTTCCCGAAGGATGCAATTGATGAGTGGCCTGCACCTAAGCAGATCCATTCCTTTTATTTTGTCAGGTGTCGATCATATGATGACCCAAAAATAAAAGTTAAAATAGATCAGGCTGATAAAGAGATTCAGAAGAAAAATCAAGCCCGATATCAGATCACTGAAGGACTAAAGGCAAAAAGGGTAGGTTAATGTTCTCCATAATGATGGTCTGGAACTGCAATTTTATTGGTTCATTTGAGCTATAGATCTATTTTGTTAGCATTAGCTTTCATTTCTTCGGGCACTAATTCTAGTTGGAATATTTTTGTTCAAATTCTAAAGAATAATAATGTTAGAGTAGAATCCTATAATTGAGGCCCTAAAAACAGATACCCATCCCCGAGTAACTATCTCGCTTCTAAAAGGAAAGATTTCATTTTATCTCCAGACTTGCTAACTAATTCTTAATATTTGTTACTTTCATTCAAAACTGCCATGTTAGGTGAAAGAAAAGGAATAACATGATTGCATGCATAATTACATGTCAAAATAGACCCATCTTTAACTGGAAGACGACTTGAAAAAAGGTTTCCTGTTGTAAAGAAAATACATTTGCATCTGAAGGATTTTAGTGATGAATAAATTAGGAGAAGTGGAGAGCTAGTGAGACTTTAATGACTAAAAAAAAATGATATAAATGAGTCATTAAGTACTGTTATTAGTGTGTACTATATATCCATAGTAGTTTATTGCTATTATGGTCGCTCAACTTTGAAACAAGCGATGAATGTTTTGGCTTGGTAATAGATACATGAACTAGCTACTTACCCATACAAGGCATAGGCTAGTGGTCATAAAATGGATAAAATGGATGTGAAGAAAGACTACATTCTACTATGCATAAAAGTTGTTTCATTTATGTTTTATTGTCTATTGAAGGACTGTGTGCTTGAGGATTTTTTTTCCGAAATTTTTTGATGTATAAGTTGACGGTTTTATTGGATAAGTCATACTTATTGATACTATTAGCTTAAGAGCCCATAATACTCCAAAAACTTCTAGCGTAACCCATATGAAGCATGAAAAATGAGAAAAACAATGCGAAGAAGTGTTAGTTTTTCCCTTTTAGCTTTGTACCAAATCTAAATGATGCTAACACAACAATGAAAGGAAAAATAATTGAGACTAGAAAATGCTAGAGAAGGCAAAAATACCTCAAAATGGTAATAGATCATGTAGTTTAGCTGTTTCCTCCTTACAACCAAAAACAGAAAAAAAATAAAAAAAAATAATAATAATAAAATTTGGTTCCCTGTAGTATGTATATCGAATATTCCCTTCTTAATGACTTTCTGGTTTAATTAAGAATCAAAAGACGAGGATATCTATATTTTGAGAATCCAATGGTACTATAAGAGCAATGGGAGTTGAATGTTCCTAGAATAAACAGGGGGGGTAATTGAGCATGGTTTTAGTAGCCAATATTCTTGAAGGATTTCGTTTCAAGTATGTCTTCTTAGAATTGATTAAGGCTGTGCTTAGCACTTGTTGCTGTATCTTTTTAACAAAAGTTATAAGTGAAATTTGGAAAAAAAAAAAAAACTATAGCTGTAGATACAGGTGATTTAAGCACTTACCACTTTTGTGCAAATGGAAGGACCTTATTTTCTGTATGATGAAAACAAATATTCATTGCAATAACAGCTATCATGTTTTTTCTATTTAATACCTTTGTAATGCCATACATAAATTCTTAAGTTTCCTCAAACACATTTTGACACAATTCCATGCATTTGATCTTGCTATTCTATTTCTTCTTTTCTGCAGTCAGATCGAGCGGAGTTGATTTCTCAGATTAGAGCTTTGAAAGATGACAACAGGCAGTTCAGGACGATCTTTGATGAGAAAAGAAAGGAGATGGAACCTCTGCAACAGGCTCTTGGCAAAGCTACGCTATTCAAACCCTGCTGGTCGTGTAGTGGTATATGTTCATCTGAGGAAGAGCTTAATGATGTGGTATACATACATACAATACATACATACATTACATACATACACCACACCACACACACACCACACACACACACACACACACATATATATATATATATATATTATATATATATAATATTTTCTCCCATGCTATTTAATTTTTTATTCAGTTTATTTTGGGCTTTAGTGATCCTTGATGCCTTTAATTTTCTTATTCTTTGATTATGGATTTGTGGTTACAGATCCATAGTTTGCAGTATCGCATACAACATGAGAGCATTCCGTTGACGGAGGAAAAGCAAATTATTAGAGAAATTAAACAACTTGAGGGGACAAGGGAAAAAGTTATTGCTAATGCTGCTATGAGAGCAAAGATCCAAGATTCAATGGGTCAGAAAGAAGCCATTCAAGACCAAGTTAAAGTAAGGCAGTTCTACTTTGAATTGTATTGTTTTAGAGCTTGTCATCTCACTGACTTTTCCCTCGCTGTTCCTGGTTTTTCATTCATTATGACATACTTAGTATTTGCAAAATTATATATGTCATTGTAGCTTATAGGTGGTGATTTGGATGGAGTAAGGAAGGAGAAACAAGCAATTCAGGGAAAAATTAAGCAACTTGATGAAGCACTAAAGGCAATTGACAATGAGATTAATTCTTTAGCGGAGGAGCTGAAAGTTGTAACCCAAAAGAGGGACAAAGCTTATGAAAGCATTCAGCAACTCAGAAAACAGCGTGATGAGGGGGTAGGTTTTACTTTGTTGCAACATTTATAGATCCTTCTGTGTGTGCACGTATTTGTGGGCCTAAAGATGAACATGCTCTTGGTGGTACTATTGGACACTTTCTGAAAACATCTGAAGTTTCCTTAGCCTGATTATGAAAGTTAAATCAATTTGTTCCAGAGTACTCAAAATTTCAATTACCTGCTGATGCAATGCCTATACCATTAACGTGGCCAGCCAAGGCTCCTTGTATTTCCATTGATGGTAGGCTGGTCATGGTAAATTATGTATTCTGGATGCCTGTTATCTGATATATGTTCTGCAGTTGATTTAGTATGAAAGTCGTTGTTGGTGAGAAAAGTTTATACTTTGTAGAACATTGGAGTTGGAGAAGCTGTTGAAGCATTTTTCAATGATAACTGCGTCACATAGACCATTGTCTTTTCCTTTCGTAGGAACATGTGTAATAGTGTGATAGACGATTATGGTGCAAGCAAAAAGAAGTGGTTTTCTGTTGCCTAGATTGCCTCGACATCACCTTGTCAATGCCTTGCTTGGAAAGTTTCATTGATTTGTATTAGTATTATTTAGAAACCCGGGTTGCAGTTCTCCATCTTCAGTCTCTCTGGTGCTTTATATAATCTTCTTCAGGGCTCTGTTGATTTTTTTTTAGTTATTGCAGCTTACCCTCCATCTTCTGGGCTCCATTTTTTTTTGAGTTATTTTTTTAGGGTTCCATCTTTCAGTCTCTGCATTTATATGATCGTCTTTAGGGCTCCGTTGATCTTTTTAGGGCTCCATCTTCAACTTACAGGCTGACTTAACTCTTGTTGCAGCTGATGTAGCAAAACTTACAAGTAAAACGTGGCTGCTCTTGTTTATTTTATTGCTAGTCATATCTATTGAAATTGATTTTATGATTTGGTTCATAATCGAATGCTTTCCTTAAAATATTTATGTTTTCTGGGTTATTTTATTTTTTCTTCCAAAAAAACTTTTGCATATGGTTTGGGATGTTTTCATGATTTTTTTTCCTCTTTCAGTGTTGTTACCTATAGAATTTCTTATGAAAATCGACAAAAAGTAAAGGTGTCATTTAGGTGGGTGGGCTATGTTGGATTCTTGTCAGGTAGAATGGCATAATGTTAAAACTTCCTAAATTTAAAATTGTAATTAGACATAATTTTAGCAGGATAAAAATTAAATATAGCTTGGATAAATTTGGCACCATCAGATCTGGAAGCCAAGACCTACTCTTTAACCTAACCAGGTTCAGGTGGTTTAAGGTTAGACTTCGCCCACTCTTTAATCAGTACCCACTTCTTTTGGTTGGTAAATGAATAAACAGAAAGGTTAATTAACCTAATTTTTTGGCATGCGCACACACTCATGCTGGTTTCCTTAAAAGCTCCAGTCCAATACAAAAATTGGTCCTGCATGCATGCAAGAAAAGATAGAGCATATGAGATAAATCTGACCGCCCTAATAATATCATAAGAGTAATGCTATTTTTCACACCCATGTCACAATGGCTGATATGGCTTTTTATGTCAGTCACTTTAAAAAATAAAAGTATAAACCACTTAAAACACACAATGTCAATCAGTGTGACATGGGTGTGATAAATGAAAGTGAAAAGTAGCATTACTCATATCATAATCAAAATAGAATTATTTGCATGTTTTTGTACCTCATTATTTTTTATGGTAGGCAGGATCATGAGTAATGCTACACAAACTCATACTCCCACTTCCTCACACCCACCACCCCACACCCTTAGGTGGCTTTTAAAACCACCTTTAGATTTGTAGTGGATCTTTATTAGAGTTTAATCCAACGGTAGAAAAGTGGGTGTGAAAAAGTGAGTATGTGAAGCATTACTCCAGGATCATTACGTGCACACTGCTCACTTGTATGTAAAATGGTATCATCTCACAAACTTCTCAGTAGCTTGTTCTGTAACATGACTTTTTTTTCTTCAATAAATATTTTGAAGTTGCAAAAGAACAATGGCTCAAACACTGATAAACTCCCTGTAGGTGCCCTTTTTCTCTATGCTGTTAATTATGCTTGACGTTCTGTTTTGGTTCTTTCTTATAAAAATGTGGACTAATCTTCAGTAGCTTTCAAGCTTCCTTGAATATATTTATGTTAAGTTTACATTTGTAATTTGTTAGTAATTGGAGTTCAGTGTTAAACTAAGATTGTCCTATTTTTCAGAATGCCTACTTTTACCAAAGCCGTACAGTCTTGAATAAAGCACGAGAGTTAGCTGCGAAGAAAGATATCAAGGCTCTTGAGGAACTCTCGCATTCAGAGGTTTGTTCAACTAGTGTTTGTCCATTATCAAGAACATCACCTGAAGTTGATATTTTGGTTGTACTTTAATATGTCTTTGATCTGTTCTTGATTAGGTTGAAAATTTTGTGTCCCACTGGAGCAGTGACAAGGCTTTTAGGGATGATTATGAGAAAAGAATTTTGCCATCATTAGATAGTCGACAATTGAGTAGGGATGGGCGGATGAGGAACCCAGGCGAAAAGCCTTTGGTGGTATTAGAAGAAATTACATCCTCTGAAACAGAGACAGCGGCAAAAGTCGGTGTGAAACAATTAAAGGAAGATTCGAAATCCCCTTCACAGGATACTTTACCCATCAAAAAGGCACCCAAGGAAGCAAAAAATGTAGCTACAGATTCAAAATCCACCTTGGAGAATATTAAAGTAGAAGACAAGGAGATCTCTGGGTTAGAAAAGCCGCAGGACACTCCTGCTAAGGACACTCCTGCGAAGGACAATGAAGTTGATGCAGCAAAATTGAAGGAGATCAAAAGAGAAGAAGAAATTGCAAAAGCTAAACTGGCCATGGAAAGGAAGAAGAAGTTGGCAGAGAAAGCAGCAGCCAGAAAAGCTATAATAGTTCAAAAGGAAGCTGAGAAGAAGATCAAGGAAATTATTAGTTTCTATATTTTCATCATCATCGGTTTGCTATTTTCTGTTTACTGTGGAGCTTAAAACTGACACTTTCTTTTCCATTTAACTTATCTCAGGAGCGTGAAAAGAAAGCGAAGAAGAAGGCTTCAGCATCTGGACTTGCTTCTGATCCTGAAGAACCAGCAGAAGTAGTGTCAGATGCTGCAGAACCAGAGAAGGCTGATGAAAATGTTGAAGCTCCAGTTCCAGCAAAGGAGAAGTTTCAAAAGGGGAACGCTATCAAACACAGGAATAGATCAAAAGGCCCAGATTCAGTCCCAAAAGTCATCCTGAAACGGAAGAAGTCAACTAACTACTGGGTATGGGCTGCTCCTGCTGCTGTGCTGGTTCTGCTGTTTTTAGTGCTTGGTGGATACTACTATCTTTTCTAAATAGTGAGTTAGAAGAACTGAATAGAAAGAGTCATGCAACACTTTTTCTGCTTCAGCGTGAGTGGCTAGGGTTGTAGTGTTAAAATTAAGTTTATTCCTGTTCGTTACATCCTTTTGAGGGGATGGACTCAAAATCATAATGTTGTTGGTAGCTCAGTCACAGGGAGAGAAGCTACATACATTTAGTTTGACTCTATGAATTTTCAAATTTTGACTTTTGATCAAATTTCATTAATGTTATTTGGATCCATAAACTTGCTTTTATAGAAGCTCAATGTGTATTTAGCCAGGTTTAAAGTTTGATTTAGATAATAAAATAAACTTTTGGATTAGATGGACAAGACCCCATTTAACCCTAGGCTTCATATTTCTCATCTCTAGAATTCCCTTCCAAATCCACGAGGCCTTGGATGGAATGGGGGGATGAAAGGAAATCTATAATATTCCTTAAATATTTTGCTTTGAGATTTTGGACTCAAGAGAGTCATTCTTCAAGCTTGGGAGAGTGTTTTTGCTTTCCAACCAGCTATTCACGATATTGGGCTTTTGATTGAGTTATTCTGAATCAGTCTTCGTAGAACCAAAGCGGATTGATTGGCCGCTATGATTTTATCAAGGTTCTTTTTAAGCCTTGAAGCTAAATTTTCTGAAATAATCTTGTAGATGAAAATGATTGAGGGCTTTAAGCAGGCAACCTTCTCTGAAAAAAAATTTCAACAATTTTCAGAACATAATGCTTAACAATATATGCCAGTAATTTTTATTTTATTTATTTATTTTTTTTTTTAAAGAATAGCTTTAGTTGAACCTCTGCTGTTCGAAGATTGAAAAATTTCTTCTTCATCTGGGATAGTGCTCAACCTCCGATTATCTTCTTTAGAGATGCACAACACCAACAGATCATCCAATTTATTAGCCAATAAAGGATTTGAAGAGGCATTAATGTTTTGAAAATGAGCAAAAAAAATATGCACTAATCGATTCACGTTTAGATAACCACGGCCTAATCACATGTTTAATGAAATCAATAGAATTGTATTGCCAAGAAATGTTACACATATTTCCACTCCTACTCCTACACTCTCATAGCACACTCTCACGTAACATTAAAAATTACCATTAAATTTAAAATTTAGTAGTGATTCATCAAAAATCACTCTCAAGTGCGCTCTCATGTGACATTAAAAATCACTATTTAATCTAAAATTTAATAATAATTCATTAAAATCTAGTGATGATTTTTAGTGCCATGTCAAAAAGCACATTTGAGAGTGTCTATCATTTCTCTTGTATCGCTACATACTATAGGCGTTCATGTCCTAGATTTTTCATTAATGCACTCTCGTTAAGCCAATTTGATTACTGGTTTTATGGAAATGAGACGTTTGTAATGTTTGCTGCTGCTCCAAGCAAATATCAAAGGAAAAAACGACAACTTTTTTTTTTTAAAAAAAATGGCAGTTCGGAAAAAGACTAATTTTAAAAAATATGAACGTTCGCAAAAGATAAATTTTAAAAAATATGATCGTTAAAAAGTGATAAATTTTCAAAATTATAATTATTGGAGAAAAAAAAAGAAATAATATTTAAATAGAATAGTAAAAGTGAATAATTAAAATGTTGAGCTAAATATAGGTGCTTTAAAAAAAATAGGTAGCTAAAATAAATAAAAAAATGTGATCTATTAGATAAAATTTAGCTAAATATCTACTGAGCCAAATATAAAGGCTCTTAAGCTTAAGAATGTGAAATTGTTCTCTGATTTAATAAAAAACACTGTTGCATTGTTATATGAGAATCAAGTCTTTACATTTTCAATTTAAAGAATTAACGTCATGCAATTTAGTAGTGGAGCCAAAATATTTCTTTTGGGGTGAACAAACTAATAAAATAATAATTTTTTGTTTGTATTTTAGTTTGCCTCATATAATTGATATAGCCAATCCTTCATGTGTAAGTTTATAGAAGAACGTGCTTAAGTTGAGAGAAAAAAAAAAAGAAAAGGAATTTACTTCGATGTCAATTTTTTTTTTTTTTAACAAAAACTCTAGTTCTCTATTTTGTTTTGCCAAAATGAAAGAAAAAAGAAAAAAAAGACAAAATCATTACATCAACAATCAATATAATGTGCTTTGAAAGAAAAAAAGGAAAATGCTACTTTTCTTAGTCTATGCATCCAACTCTATTTAACTTATGTGTAATTTTTTTTTTTTTTTTTTAAATAACAAAAGGAAATTGGACGGAGTTGGATGAAAAAATTGGAAGCATAGCACTCCCCAGTTAGGTTTGGCATAGGTTTCATATCAAAGCACTAAACATGTGTCCAAAATAGTTCCAAAACCATTTAAAACAAGTTTTAAAAAGAGGTTCAAAATATTAAAATAAGCTCAAAAAGCTCATACTAGATAAACCGTTATTGTGATGCGCTTTGGGCATAAATAATCGCTAATCCATTATAAGAAAATCCATCTCTTTTAACCATTGTTTTTTTTTGTTGTTGTTGTTGTTTTGTATGCCAAAATCTTCGTAATGATTAGAGAACGTTCACGCATGGAAGTTAACATCTAAAAATAAATTAAAATCTGATTCAAATAATTCACCTCGACAAATGTTAAAAAGGAATATAGTGTGGAGATTGTTTTCTCAAAATGACAAGTTTTTTTTATTTTTTTTTTGTGAGTAACTCAAAATGACGAGTAGTTTGAAGAAATATATCCAATTTCGTTCACAAAATAGTTTAAATGAGTCGGATAATTTGGACAAATTATAATACCCTGCTGGCAGCTTGATGGAGATCCCGTTATGGCATGCATGTCTCATCAAAATTTTATTCTCGTCAGACAGAGCCAAGTGCTTTTTGATCGATGACTTTAAAAGAGAATAAAGAAGGGAGACACAGTCACACAGGGAGCCGAGATTATGGATTTGAATGTCAGACTTTTTGTCCCACATGACTCAAACATAAGCAAAACAGGTCATTTAGGTTTTTTTTTTTTTTTTTTTTTTTTTTTTTTTTTCAATTTATAAGAATATTTTTAATTTATTGAAAATTTCTTACAATTATTTTTATTTTTTTTGCTGATCTTAAGGGATATTGATATTTTTTAATAGTTTAAAGATGACATTGATATAATTAATAATTTGAAAGACACATTGACAATAAATTGATAATTTGAGAGAATATGTATATGATTTTCTATATTTTTTGTGGCTTGATGCTCCCACAAATCAATTAATAATATTTAAAAAATTCTTTGTCGATGCTCAAAGAGAGATTGAGCATCATATTTCTGTAGTGGCTATATATTATGCTCCATCTTAGCATCTCTAGTAGACCGACCAAAAGCTCACATATTAACGCTACTATTTAAGCTAAATATTGGGACAATTTTTTTTTTCATCCAACAGGTGTTCTAGAAGTGCAAAACAAACTTTTAGCTACAGTAATTCACTACCTCTTGAATCAGTGTATGGTTGAATCATGAATGGATTAATTGTGGTTCCATAGTCTATACACCCAAACAAATGGGTTTTTTTTTTTTTTTTTTTTTTTTTTTTTTTTTCTAATTAAAAGGGTTGGAGGGGGAGGCCGATTGTAGCTATCCTACCTAGGCGTGACTATAGTAGCTCCCAACCCGCGGGGACGCCGCTCAGGAAGGGCCTAGACGGTGGGAACTGCAGCTCCGCAGGCGTTCCCTCAAGACCGACCGAGCCATAACTTAACTCCCGCCCCACCAAGAACATCAATGGGATTCAAGGTGACGAACATTAATAGGCTAAGGAACCCAAACAAATGGTTGATGAAACAAATCAAAAACTTATTATATATTGTTTATCCCATAATGATAAATGCTAGAAAATCCTTGATCGATTGAAGTTGCCAGGCATCCACCATGAGTGGGTAGTTATACAAAGCATTGAAAGTCATAAAGTTTTCTTTCTGTTTTTTTCTGATTGTATTTCGGAGTTGGAATTTTGGATTTCAAGAAAAATGTTAAAAATTTGATGGGCTAGAAGAAGGCTACTAAAGTCGATGGAAATAAATGAATGGAGTTTTTATTTTATTTTATTTCATTTTTTTTTGTTTTGTATGCCAAAATCTTCATAATAATCAGAGAGAACACACATGCCCAGAAGACTGGAGCTTAAAATAAATTGAAATTTGAAGCAAAGAATTTGCTATCTTGAAAGGATGTAATTAAAAATAAAAATACTATGCGGGCTCTTCCCTTAGTGATTAACGTAGCTATATAACACCAAACTACCAATAAATCTTTGTCTCAATTTTTCTTTTTATTTCGCTTCTTTTATTTAATTTTCCATTTTATTATGAGTTTCTTTCCTCATGACAAGGCCAATAATTTTGTGGAACCTAAAAAAATGAATTGCTATGCACAAAAGTCAGATTGGTTGCGGAGATGATGGGTGTAAAAATTTGACTATTAAAAGCATTCTCATTCAGCTCTTTAAAGTAGAGATTTTCTTATTTTAAAGAATCAAAATCGATTTTAGACCATTTTATTACTTTCGTCCAGTTTTTTACTTTAAAGAAAAAAGTAGGGAGCATGAAATGACTCTTTACTAGTAGAGAACTATTTCACTCCTTACTCTTCTTTAAACTAATAAAATATTAATTTCTCTCTTTAACTTTTTATTTTTCTTTTCCTTTTTCTTAAAATATTATATTTAAATAAAACTGTAAAAGTATATCTTTATTTTAAGGAATCGGATGTAGGTAATTAAAAAAATTAGATAATTAAAATAGAAAAAAATAATTTTATCCTTAAAATAAAAACCAAATGAAAATAATCTAATAAAGTAGTTGCAAAGCATTCGAAGACGAGAGCTTGCTGGACAGCCATCAGGGTCTGCGCGCGTACGGTGTTGAGCTCTGAAATCATAAGAAAACTTTTTGGATTCTAAATTGATTTTCTCCAAAACATATCGCGTTATCAAACATAAGATGGACTTTATTTGCTTAGAGAAAAAAGAAAAAGAAAAAAAGAAAAAGAAACATAAGATGGACTTGAATGTCATACTATTTGTCCCACATGTTAAAATATAAGCAATTTCTGTTTCATTTATATTCATTGCAATAACCACGTGTACTGTCGAGCTCGGTAACGTGGGCTTAATAACCAAGTGGATTTAGATGGTTGGATGTGTTGGGTGTCTCTAGTGTGTGAGGATTCTACGGTGTCGATTGATTTGTTCACAGACTGCCGTGAAGTCCGTTATTAGCGCGCCCCTCACCCCTGGGGTCACAGGGGACACCCCCACCTACCATGGGTGGGTAGCCATACACATATATTTGACTTGAAAGAAGGGAATCCCAAGCTCGGATTGGGGTATGATCCCCTCAAATCAATTGACGCCAGTCCCAGCGTGCCACCTAGGTTTCGTCCGCTACTCACAACCACCTTTTTGACTCACCCAATTTTGTGCTCTTTTGTCAATAGACTCTATAGATTCATGGTCCTACGTACTGATCTGCAGAGGCTATAAAACAAAGAAAAATGCTTCAATTCATAGAATCATAATGATGAGACAATACAGAATTTGCTATCTTGAAGGATGTTAAAAATCAAAATACCATGCGAAAGAGCCATGTAATATATATTATTTTTCATCTCATCTCTTAACCAATTTTTTTTTTTTTTTTTACAAATTTATCATTGAATTTGTGAGACTTTCGATCATATAGGTCCCACAAGTTTGAGTGAACCCAAGCCCTAGGCAATTGCCTAATCCACTTAATGATTGAGCCTACTTGTAAATCTTTATCTCAATTTTTCTCTTTATTCCGCTTTTCCATTTAAATTTTCATTTTTTTGATGAGTTTCCTCACCAAGGACAAGGGCTATACCTTTGTGGTACTTAGAAAAATGAAATGCTTTGCACAAGTAAGATTTTTTTTTTTTTAAATCGGATATGGGTGAAGGATACGAGGGATTAAAATACCAAAAAATGGATAGATTCCCATCACTAAACCCAAAATAAAAAAAAGTAGTGCAAAAAATACAACTAAAAAGTAGGAAATAGGACAAATGACTCGGTCTTTTCAAAAGTGCCGCAAAAAAGGGTATCTAAAGCAAAATCAAGGGGCAACCCTTTCCGAACATACATTGGCAAGCCATTGAAGCGACAACCAAATGACTGAAGTCGAAGAAAAGCATTGGAGGTATCTCCTGTCGAAGAGGAGAACTAATCTCCGGAAGCATAAACCACCACAACAAGATCATACCACAAAAAGAAAAGCACAAGGAGGCTTAATCCAACAAAACTCAGCAAGAAAAACAGAATATAACATCAAAAAACAGATTGATAATACAAAATACACAACAAAATAAAACCGAAATACACCGGCAATAGTAATGGGAGGCGGCAACAGGGTAGTGCGTGGTAGCCACTTGCCAGTGAGTGAGGACTACACACTGACGCATCAAGGCCACACACCAATGTGTGGTGGACAGTTGGAGTTGCGGGAGAGGTTGGCGAGGAGCAGAGGGAGGCTTGGGCTAGAAGCGCTGGAGAGTAGGTGTGGTGGACGAAGACAAATCGGGCTTTGCACAAGTCAGATTGGTTGTTTGAAATGATTTATAATTATAGAGACCTAAAATAATGAGGTAACCAAGAGTATATTTGGCATTTGAGTAATGCTAAATATCACATTTTTGTCTCACAACAATTTTACATTAATGCTGATGTGACAGTTTCAACGAAATCTTAAACCATTTATTGTTAAATTTTTTTTTTTTAATGGAGTTCTTGTTAAAATTGATATGTTAATATTGTGAGATAGTTGTGAAATAAAAAAAAAAAAAGATTTTTAACATTATTCATTGGCATTTGATAGGTACGTTAGTGTTGATTTATATTCTACAGTAACGGTATGGTAGGGCTATCTAATTAGAATTTGTTTACATTAAACTTGGAAATTGATGGCATTGGGAAATTAAGGATTAGTAAATCAAGGAGAATGCTTACAGAGAAAGGATGAAAACGGGTCATCTGCGGAGATGGTGGGAGTAAAAAATTGACTACTAACAAGAGGCTTGCTGGACAGCCATCAGGCTCTGCGTTCGGTGTTTAAGCTCTTTCGAAATCATAAGAAGCTTTTTGGCCGGAATTCATAAATTGTTTTTCTCCAAAAAGAATATCACGTTATCAACATAAGATGGGGCAGATACACACAGGATTTGCCGGAGGAAAGAGAAGCCTTGGAGTTATGCCGCTGCATGTCTCGCCAAATACTTTCTTCTCGTCGGAGGGAGAAACAGGGAGCCGATCGAGATTACGGACTCTTTTTTTTTAATATAAATTAGATTACGGACATATTTACAAAAAAAAAAAATTAGATTACGGACACTGAATGTCATACTTTTTGTCCCACATGACTAAAATATAAGCAATTTCTGTCGTTTATTTATCATTGCACTAACCGCATGTATTGTCGAGCTCGGTAACGTGGGCTTGTAACCAAGTGGGACTTTAAGATGGTTGGATGTGCTTGGGTGTTTCTGGTGTGGGGATTCTACGGTGTCGATTGATTTGTTCACAAGCTGCGGTGAAGTCCACCATCAGCGCGCCCCTCACCCCTGGGGTCACAGGGGACACCCCACCCAACACGGGTGGGTAGTCAGACATTAAAGAAGAATCTCAAGTTGGATTGGGGTATGATCCCCACAGATCAATTGACGCCAGTCCCAGCGTGCCACCTAGGTTTCGTCCGATACTCACAACCACCTTTTTGACTCACCCAGTTTTGTGCTCTTTTGTCAATAGACTCCATACTCAGATATAGATTCAGCCTCATGGTCCTACGTACTGATCTGCAGAGGCTATAAAGCAAAGAAAAATGCTTCATAGAATCATAATGATGAGACAATACAGAATTTGCTATCTTGAAGGATGTTAAAAATCAAAATACCATGCGAAACCATTTTTTAACCCATCTTTTAACATCTTACTAGGTTTTCCATCTTTTAATCATTTTTTTTTTACAAATTTATTTTGAAATTGTGGAGAACTTTAAGTTTGAGTGAAGCTGTTACCTTAATTTAATATTTATTTGAATATTAATATTATATTTTTATTTTGTTTATTGTTAATAACAACTTCAGATGAATATTTTCTAGTAGACGTATATAATAAAAGATATTTACGAATAAAAGAAACATGTTTAAAATGTAAGTGAATAAAATGCATGGAGACTTTCTTAGCATTTAATTTTTTTTTTTCCCATTTTGAACAAAGTGTAAAATGTAAAGGAGAATAAAAATATCCTCTTTCTTTGCTTTGTTTCGAGAATGGAGCGTGACTCCAATAATTATTTAATTAATTTTCTTTCTTTGCTTTGTTTCAAGAATGGAACGTGGTCACTTCAAAAAAAAAAAAAAAGAATGGAACGTGACTTCAATAACTATTTAATTCGTTTTCTTTCTATGCCTTATTTCAAGAATGGAGCATTCATTTTTTTAGCATTTAATCCAATATTCAAGAATAACTTTAATATTGTTGATTTTTTTATTTAATGCTTCGATTTTTTTAAGGTTTATTTCAAGATCGAATAGAACCTCGGAGAATCTGTTTTTAATGCTACTGATTTTTTCCCCCATTTTGAACGTGTACAATAGTTTTTTCCCATCTTCTTAACTTTTAATCCAATATTCAAGACTCCAATATTGTTTGATAACCTTATTTAATGATATTAAGTTTTTTGAAGTCTTGTTCAAGAATGAAACGTTGGAACTTGGAGAACCAGTTTTTAATGTGACTAAATTGAATTGAGTTTTTAAAAAGAATCAAACGATATTAATGCATTATTTAATTACTTATTTATTATAATTAAAAGTGTTAATTAGAGAATATTGACTGCAATTAGAGAATTAAATATTTTTTTTGAGATAAATTCTTATTAGTAATAATTAATTGGAGGTCTTATTAAATTAAGAGCCCTAGGCGGCTGAGTAATCCGCCTAATGATTGAATTGACATGTAAATTTTTGTCTCAATTTTTCTTTTTATTCCGCTTTTCATTTAAATTTTAATTTTTTGGATGAGTTTCTTCACCGAGGTCAAGGGCTATAACTTTGTGGTACTTAGAAAAATGAAATGCCTTGCACAAGTCATATTTTTTTTAAAAAAATAAATAGAAAGCATTGATATGGTGAAGATATGAGGGATTAAAATACCAAAAAATGGATAGACTCCCTAACAAAAAACCCTAAAAAAAAAAAAAAAGTGCACAAAATACAACTAGAAAGTAAGAAATGGGACAAATGACTCGGTCTTCTCAAAAGGGAAGCAAAAAGCGATATTTAAAGCAAAATCAAGGGCAACCCTTTCTGAGCATACATTGGCAATCAATTGAAGCGACAACCCAACAGCTGCCGATCAAAAAAAAGCACTAGAGGTATTTGAGCTGAACCTGTCGAAGAGGAGAAGTAATCTTTGGAAGCATAAACCACCACAATAAGATCACACCACAAAAGCACAATGAGGCTTAATCCAACAAAACCCAACAAGAAAAACAGAACATAACATCAAAAAACAGATTTGCAACACAAAATACACAACAAAATAAAACCAAAATACACTGACAATAGTAGTGGGAGGCGATAGTAGGGTAGCACTTGATAGCCACTTGCTAGTGAGTGAGGACTACGCACTAGCGCGCATCAAGGCCACACACTAGCATGTGGTGGACAGTTGGAGCTGCGGGGGAGGTCGGCGAAGAGCAGAGGGAGGCTTTGGCAAGAAGCGTTGGAGGGTAAAAGTGGTGGAGGAAGACAAATCGGGCTTTGCACAAGTCAGATTGGTTGTTTGAAATGATTTATAATTATAGAGACCTAAAATAATGAGGTAACCAAGAATATATTTGGCATTTGAGTAATGCTATATATCACATTTTTGTCTCACAACAATTTCACATTAATGCTGATGTAACAGTTTCAACGAAACCTTAAACCATTTATTGTGTTTTTTTTTTTTTAACGGAGTCCTTGTTAAAACTGATATGTTAATATTGTGAGATAGTTGTGAAATAAAAATTAAAAAAAAAAAGAGTGATTTTTAACATTATTCATTGGCATTTGATAGGTACGTTAGTGTTGATTTATATTCTACAGTAACGGTATGGTAGGGCTATCTCTATAGAATTTGTTTACATTAAACTTGGAAATTAATGGCATTGGGAAATTAAGGATTAGTAAATCAAGGAGAATGCTTACAGAGAAAGGATGAAAACGGGTCATCTGTGGAGATGGTGGGAGTAAAAATTTGACTACTAACAAGAGGCTTGCTGGACAGCCATCAGGCTCTGCGTTCGGTGTTTAAGCTCTTTCGAAATCATAAGAAGCTTTTTGGCCGGAATTCATAAATTGCTTTTCTCCAAAAAGAATATCACGTTATCAACATAAGATGGGGCAGATACACACGGGATTTGCCGGAGGAAAGAGAAGCCTTGGAGTTATGCCGCTGCATGTCTCGCCAAATACTTTCTTCTCGTCGGAGGGAGAAACAGGGAGCCGATCGAGATTACGGACTCTTTTTTTTTAATATAAATTAGATTACGGACACTGAATGTCATACTTTTTGTCCCACATGACTAAAATATAAGCAATTTCTGTCATTTATTTATCATTGCACTAACCGCATGTATTGTCGAGCTCAGTAACGCGGGCTTGTAACCAAGTGGGACTATAAGATGGTTGGATTTGCTTGGGTGTCTCTGGTGGGTGTCCCGCAGCAAGCCCCGTTTCAGGGGACCCCCACCCACAACGGGTGGGTAGCCTTAAAAAATATGATTTACTACAGGTGCCAGCCCACAGCCGCAGCAAGCCCCGTTTCAGGGGACCCCCCACCCACTACGGGTGGGTAGCCTTAACAAATATGATTTACTCCAGGTGCCAGCCCACAGCCGCAGCAAGCCCCGTTTCAGGGGACCCCCCCACCCACTACGGGTGGGTAGTCCTTATAAAACATATGATTGACCTTATAAAACTTATGATTTACTCCATGTGCAGCCCGCAGCGAGCCCCCTCTAGGAGCACAGCCAGCCCGGCTAGTCGTAGCGTTCCACCAGAGTTTCGCTCGGTACTCACAACCATTTTTTGACTCACCGAGTTTTGTGTGATGCAATTATGTCAAAATGGTGTAAAAAAAAAAAAAAAAAGCTTGGTAGATATTATATTTTTGGAAAAAGTACATATCCCCGCTCAAATTAGCTATCACCCGATTGTCAATATTTCTCAAAATTATCAATTGTATCAATATCTTTTTTAAATTATTAAAAAATGTCAATGTTTCCCGATAACAAAAATATTTATCATAATTTTTTTAATAAAAAAAAATCTTAAGATTGTTAAAAAAATCTTTTTTTTTTTTTTTTAAAAAAAATATATATATAAAAAATCAAAAAAACAATTTTTTTTTAAAAAAAAAAAAACCAAAAAGGGATGGCTCCCTTGATATAATATATATATTTTAATTTTTCTATATCGAAAAAATGTCCCCCTAACTCCCATTTTTGTAAAAAAATTTAATTTTAATTTTAATTTTTTTTTAGTTTTATTTTAGTTTTTTTTTTTTTTTTTTTTTTTTTTTTTTTAAATTTATAGGATATTTATGCTTATTGAAAATTTTTTTATAGTATTTTTGTCTTTTTGCTTTTGGAAGACATTAACCATATTTTTGATAGTTTAGAAAGGACATTGATCAATCGATAATTGAGAGGCATTATGACAATGAAGTGATAATTTGAAGAGTATTGTACGTTTCCCTATATTTGTTGTGTCATATGCTCCCATGATCAATAAATAATTTTAAATATATTCTCAAATATCAAAGAGAGTGAGCGTCATCATTTCTGTTAAGGCTATATATTATGCTCATTCTTATAGCATCTTCAGTAGATTGGCTAAAAGCTCAATATTAGCTATATTTAGCTAATTTGGACTCTCTTTTTTTTTTTTTGTTTTTTCGTCCAACAGCTTGTGTACTAGAAATGCAAAATAGACTTTTAGCTACAATATTTGGCTACCTCTTGAATCAGTGTATGTTTGATTGAATGAATGGTAATGGATTAATTGCGGTTCGAAAGTCTATATGCCAAATCAAACGGTTGATGAACACAGAAAACTTATTATATATTCCCTTTTTTTTTTTTTTTGGGCTGGATACTTCAATGAATTAGTTAAGAATATTGTCTTGAAAATTCTCTTGTCAGTGGTCAAAGGGAGATTAAGAATCTTATTTCCCTGATACATACTACAATAGCGACTATAATACTTGTTCATACTTTTTAACGAATCTAATAAGCAGTTGAGACGATCCCCTACTTATAATTTTTTTATTTTTTTTTAAAAAAATGTCCCATAGTGAATTAGAGGTAATTTTACATTGACAAATTAACTCAATAATGTGAGTTTGTTAATAATTGAGGCATTAACATTTTTGGAGGTTCTAATCCTTGTGACCTCACTATTCTTGTTTATCCCATAATGATAAATGCCAGAAAATCCTTGATTGAAGGTGTCCCCATCCAGGCATCCACCATGTGCGGGTAGTTATACAAGCATTCAAAGTCATAAAATTTTCTCTCTTTTCTTAATGTAATTCGGAGTTGGAATATTGGATCACAAGAAAAATGTTAAAAATTTGATGGGCTAGCTAGATGTAGGCTACAAAAGTCAATAGACATAAATGAATGCAGGTTTTTTTTTTTTAATTATTTTTTATATAAAAAAATTCCTCTTTTACTAGTGTTTTATTTGTATGCCAAAATCTTCATAATGATGAGAGAATACACATGCACGGAAGATTGGATCTCAAAATAAATTGAAATTTGAAGCAAACAATTTGCCATCTTGAAGGATGTTAAAAATCAAAATACTATGCCAAATTGTTATTTTAAAATTAATAAGTACTAGTTTTTTTTACTGTAAATATCATCAATAATAAGAGCATAATATAATCCTATCGGACTCTCTTCTAGTGATAAATATAGGTGTCAAACACTGAACCACCGATAAATATTTGTCTTTGTTGTTCTCTTTATTTTGCTTTTCCCATTTAATTTTTCATTTTAGTATGATTTACTTCGCTCCAGAGAAATGACCTGACCATCAGATTCTCCATAAGCAGGGTGGGCAACTGAAGGAGAACACTTTCCCATCCTCTGCTCTGCCTCCCCCATCGATCATAAGTGGGTGGTTCGAAAGACCAAATTAAAATTTTTTTTTTTGTTTTATTGTATTACAAAGTAGATTTTGGAAAATATAACGGTTAGAAAATGATAAAATTTTAAAAATATAATTGTTGGAGAAAGAATATTTAAATGAAACAGTAAATTTGAATGAGTAATGCTACATTTTTAACTTTTTTTATCCAATTCTATCTAACTTTGTATATATTGTTTCTTTTTTTTTTTTTAAAAAAAAGAGTTTGTTTTTTCGTTTATGGATT
>FXXK01000746.1:12509-25977 GCA_900184695.1 Betula pendula | reverse complement strand
TGGATGAAGGATATGGGGAAATTAAAAATACCAAAAAATGGATAGAACTCCCATCAAAACCCAAAAAACCCAAAAAAAAAAAAAGTGCAAAAAATACAACTAGAAAGTAAGAAATGGGACAAATGACTCGGTCTTCTCAAAAGGGAAACAAAAAGCGATATTTAAAGCAAAATCAAGGGCAACCCTTTCTGAGCATACATTGGCAATCAATTGAAGCGATAACCAAACAGCTGCCGATAAAAGAAAAGCACTGGAGGTATTTGAGTCGAACTTGTCGAAGAGGAGAACTAATCTTTGGAAGCAAAAACCACCACAATAAGATCACACCACAAAAGCACAATGAGGCTTAATCCAACAAAACCCAGCAAGAAAAACAGAACATAACATCAAAAAACAGATTTGCAACACAAAATACACAACAAAATAAAACCAAAATACACTGACAATAGCAGTGGGAGGCGACAGCAGGGTAGCACTTGATAGCCACTTGCTAGTGAGTGAGGACTACGCACTAGCGCATCAAGGCCACACACCAGCATGTGGTGAACAGTTGGAGCTGCGGGGGAGGTTGGCGAGGAGCAGAGGAGGCTTTGGCGAGAAGCGTTGGAGGGTAAAGGAGGTGGAGGAAGACAGATCGGGCTTTGCACAAGTCAAATTGGTTGTTTGAAATGATTTATAATTATAGAGACCTAAAATAATGAGGTAACCAAGAATACATTTGGCATTTGAGTAATGCTATATATATATCACATTTTTGTCTCGCAACAATTTCACATTAATGCTGATGTGACAGTTTCAACGAAACCTTAAACCATTTATTGTTATTTTATTTTATTTTTTTAACGGAGTTCTTATTAAAACTGATATGTTAATATTGTGAGATAGTTGTGAAATAAAAAAAAAAAAGTGATTTCTAACATTATTCATTGGCATTTGATAGGTACGTTAGTGTTGATTTATATTCTACAGTAACCGTATGGTAGGGCTATCTCTTTAGAATTTGTTTACATTAAACTTGGAAATTAATGGCATTGGGAAATTAAGGATTAGTAAATCAAGGAGAATGCTTACAGAGAAAGGATGAAAACGGGTCATATGCGGAGATGGTGGGAGTAAAAATTTGACTACTAACAAGAGGCTTGCTGGACAGCCATCAGGCTCTGCGTTCGGTGTTTAAGCTCTTTCGAAATCATAAGAAGCTTTTTGGCCGGAATTCATATATAAATTGTTTTTCTCCAAAAAGAATATCACGTTATCAACATAAGATGGGGCAGATACACACAGGATTTGCCGGAGGAAAGAGAAGCCTTGGAGTTATGCCGCTGCATGTCTCGCCAAATACTTTCTTCTCGTCGGAGCGAGAAACAGGGAGCCGATCGAGATTACGGACTCTTTTTTTTAATATAAATTAGATTACGGACACTGAATGTCATACTTTTTGTCCCACATGACTAAAATATAAGCAATTTCTGTCGTTTATTTATCATTGCACTAACCGCATGTATTGTCGAGCTCAGTAACGCGGGCTTGTAACCAAGTGGGACTATAAGATGGTTGGATTTGCTTGGGTGTCTCTGGTGGGTGTCCCGCAGCAAACCCCGTTTCAGGGGACCCCCCACCCACAACGGGTGGGTAGCCTTAAAAAATATGATTTACTCCAGGTGCCAGCCCACAGCCGCAGCAAGCCCCGTTTCAGGGGACCCCCCACCCACTACGGGTGGGTAGCCCTTATAAAACATATGATTGAACTTATAAAACTTATGATCTACTCTATGTGCAGCCCGCAGCGAGCCCCCTCTAGGAGCACAGCCAGCCCGGATAGTCGTAGCGTTCCACCAGAGTTTCGCTCGGTACTCAACGTTTTTTGACATCACGAGTTTTGTGTGTGCAATTAGTCAAAAGTGTTAAAAAAAAAAAACAGAAAAGCTTGGTAGATATTATATTCTTTGGAAAATAGTTTATCTCCCGCTTTCTATTAGCTATCATTCCGGTTGTCAATATTTCTCACAATATTATCAATTGATTATCAATATCTTTTTTAAATTCATAAAAAATATTCCACGTTTTTCCCCGTATACAAAAATACGTTTATCATAATTTTTTTAACTAAATAAAAAAATCTTAAAGATGCTAAAAAATCTTTTTTTTTTTAAAAAAAATTATTTATAAAATAATCAAATAAAAATTTTTTTTTTAAAAAAAAAAACAAACCCAAAAAGGGGATGGCTCTTTTGATATTATATATACTAATATTCTAATTTCATATAACGAAAAAAATGTCCCCCTAACATCCTCAATTTTTGTTAAAAATTAAATATTAATTTTATTTAATTTTATTATAGTTTTATGTTTTAGTATTTTTTTTTTTTTTTTTTTTTTTTTATTTTTAAATTTATAGGTGATTTATTTATGTTTTATTGAATAATTTTCTTCTAGTCATTTTTCTTTGCTGATTTTGGTAAGACTTTTAAGAATATTTGATAGTTTAGAATTTATTGGATACAATCCGATAATTTGATTGAGGCATAGTTTGACAATGATAGGATAATTGAAGGAGTATGGTGTACGTTCCTCGATTATATTTGTTTTTCTATATTATTGTTCCTTTTCTTTTCATGATATCAGTCATTTATTATATTTATTTTAAAAAATTTTTCTCAATTTTTTATTCAAAGAGAGATTGTAGAGTCAGATTTGCTTAAGTGTGCTTTATTTTTATTTTATTTTTTTTTATTGTTATGTTTCTGCTTATTTTTTTCTTTTTTATTAGTTCTATTCTTTTCTAGTAGTATGATGTTCTAAAAGCTCCTATTTTTTTTTTTATATTTATTTTTTTGCTTTTTTTTTTATTTTTATTTTTATGTAGTGTTAGATCTTTTTGGTTACTTCTCTTTTTTTTTTAATTTTTTTTCGTCCAACAGCTTGTGTACTAGGAATGCAAAATAGACTTTTAGCTACAATATTTGGCTACCTCTTGAATCAGTGTATGTTTGATTGAATGAATGGTAATGGATTAATTGCGGTTCGAAAGTCTATATACCAAATCAAACGGTTGATGAACACATAAAACTTATTATATATTACCTTTTTTTTTTGGGGCTGCATACTTCAATGAATTAGTTAAGAATGTCTTGAAAATTCTCTTGTCAGTAGTCAAAGGGAGATTAAGAATCTTATTTCCCTGATACATACTACAATAGCGACTGTAATACTTGTTCATACTTTTTAATGAATCTAATAAGCATTCAAAGACTCAAAGTCATAAAATTTTCTCAATTAGAAAAAAAGAGTCGTAAAAGTACAATTTAGTTCGTCGGACTCTTTTTTAATGGTGAATGTAAGTGTCAAAAACACTAAACCATCTATAATTCTTTGTCTCCATTAATTGTTCTCTTTATTCCAGTTCTCCATTAATTTTTCGTTTTATTATGAGATACTTCGCTCACGACAAGGCCAATAATTTTGTGGTACTTCAAAAAAAAAAAAGAATTGTTTTGCCCAAGTTAAATTGGTTATTTGAAAAGATTTATAATGATACATAAAATAATGAGTTAACCAAAATCATATGTGACATTTTGAGTAACGCTATATACCATTTTTTTATTTCACAACTATTCTATATTCTCGTTGTTAAAAAAACTAATTTGTTTACATTAAACTTAGATCATCCACCATGATCTCTACGGGTTATCTGTGGAGATGGTGGGTGTAAAAAATTGGGCTTATGTGTACTTCGAGATTACGGACTTTGAATGCCATACTTTTTGTCCCACATGACTAAAACATAAGAAAATCCTGTCGTTTATATATAGTTGCGCTCAGGGTATGCATTGTCGAGCTCGGTAACGCGGGCTTGTAACCAAGTGGGACTTTGAGATGGTTGGCTGTGCTGTCGGTGTCTTCTCCGGTGGGGATTGCTGGTGGCAATTGATTTGTTCGGTATCAGCACGCCCCCTGACCCCTGGGGTCACAGGGGATTCCCCACCCACCACGGGTTGGGTAGTAAAACTTGAACCTGGCATTAAAACCCGAACCTTGGGAAGATGTTATTCTCCCACATACGAATCAATTGATTGATGCCCAATTCCAGGCGTGCCACCTGGGTTTCACCCTGTGCTCACAACCACCTTTTAACTGAATTTTGTTTTTGAGATGCAGTCAAAATGGTGGGACAACATAAAACATTAAAAAAAAAAAAAGCTTGTTATATATATATATATCCCACGAATAAATTAAGAATATTTTAAAAATTCTTTGTCAATACTCAAAGAGAGATTCAGCCTCATAATATTTCACTGCTACGTGCTCAGTAGAGGCTATATGTCATTCCCCTTAATAATGTGAGTTTGTAAGCAAATTGAAACGTCCCACCCCCCCCCCCCCCTTGGGTAGAATGACTAATCTAACTCAGAGTTAATTGATACTCGTCGGCGGTCGTTGAATGAACAGTGATTCACATGTCCCGCGCCGACGGTCGCGAATCTGTTTTGTCAGAAAAAAATTTTTTTTTTTTTTTTTTTTTTTTTTTTTTAATAGAAACAGGTTACACGTCGGCCGTGTGTGGAGATCGACTGTTTTCATTCACACCTGGCCGACGTGAATCATTACTCCTCAACTCAATACATCAGGATGGCCCAAAGGACTGGGGACCAAGCTAAGGATGGCAGTAACCTCGGGTCTTTTCACTGTGAAGAGTGCGTACCATCTGGCTAAGGAGCGGCTTCGTCGGGGCTATGGGTGAATCATCAACAGCTCCTCAACCCAGCTGGGTATGGCATAAATTATGGAACTTACAGGTACCTGCAGTGGTGAAGAATTTTTTCTGGAGGGTTTGCCACAATTCCCTTCCTACTCGGGATAACCTCCACAAGAGGAAAATCACACAGGACCCATTATGTCCAATATGTGGCCAGGTTTCTGAAACTATTGTCCATGTTTTATGGAACTGCCCTGCAGCAATAGCGGTCTGGATGGAGGGTCCCAAAAAAATTCAAAAACTCTCTTTCTCGGCGGTGGATGGTCTGATGTTACTGGAAAATTTTATGACCCTTTTGGAGGATGCTGAACTAGAGCTGGCTCTGGTTCTTGCACGCCGGCTTTGGTTAAGACGCAATTCGGTGGTCTTTGGTGAGCAGTTTACGCCCCCCCTCCTTTTGATCCGTCTGGGTCGTACTGCATTGGAGGAATTCCAGCTGTCTCCTCACGCTCCTGCTAATCCGCTTACTTCCCATACTGCTCAAACCCCTTCTCGTTGGCTGCCTCCGGTAGATGGGTGGGTAAAAACAAACTGGGATGCCGCTGTTGACATCCAGAGCAATTGTATGGGGGTGGGTGTAGTCATACGCGATCATATGGGGAGGGTCGTGGCCACACAGTGCATGCTTGTACCTGGGATTACCGACCCAGCAGTAGCCGAATCCTTGGCCCTGTGGAAGGCAGTGTCCTTATGCTTGGATCTAGATCTCTTGCACGTAAACTTTGAAGGCGATGCCAAGGAGATCGTCCAAGCACTGAACCGGCAATCACCCTGCTGGACTCGTTATGGTACCCTGATAGAGGCTTCTCGGTTTAGTCTTGGACAATTTCAGGAATGGACGATTTCTTACGTAAGAAGAGACTTTAACGAATGTGCTCATCGGCTTGCAAAGGCCGCAATTTCTCAGTCTTTGAATATGGTTTGCCAGGGTCATTACCCTGATTTTATTAATTCTATTGTAACTGCTGAGCAAATTTTTGCTGATTAATGGAAACACATGATATTCATTTCAAAAAAAAAATGATATACATCTCATAAGGTTTACTCGAGGGGTAAAAAGAGAGGCAGAAAATCATTTAGACAAATGAAAATTGTTTATACCCCTCATGAAGGTTTTTTTTTTTTTTTTTAATTTTTTTATCAACAAAAAACATTTTCAGGTTGATCATGACCAATATTTTACGTTGCACCAAATATTCAATACATATATATATATATTACGCCTTAACAAATGAAATATTAAATCTTATCCTTCAATGTATATACATATTTTACGCCTTAACAAATGAGATGTTAAATCTTATCTTTCAATGGGTAGCCAGCTATTCAAATTGGGGATTCGATTGGGGTGACCCACAAATCAATTGATGTCCATCTCAGTGTGTTGCCTGGTTCTCCTAGCTAGTACCAACAACCACTTATTTTATTTAACAACGAATGTGATAAAAAAATTGACGCGCATGAAGAAGGTTGTTTTTTTTCTTTTTTTTCTTTTTTTAATGTGAATATTTTATTTTCTATTGATAACAATTCATAAGCCAAAACTCATATAATCATAAGCTCATAAAAAGATTAGATAACTAAGAACACAACATTATGAACGTACATAATCATAAACAAAGACAAGACTTTATTTATGATTTATCTTTCGCTTATCCATGTATAACACCAATTAAAGATTAAATCTGCACCAAGCAGATAAATACTAAGACATAAGTAGCTTAATTCACACTAAAATTATTAATCTGGCCAAAGGTCAGGATAACAGTAACAAAAAACAAAACAAAATAACAAAAAATAAACAGTACCAAGCAGATTCATCGACTGACAAAGTATGGAGAGAGGCACTTTGCAAGAAGAGACTGGCAGGCATGGGAGGAGGGGAGCACATGTGGCGTAGAGTAGACCATGCGACTATGCGTGGGTGACACGAGCCCGTAAGTAAGATTTACTTGCATGCGCATTCTGCATGAATGGCGACGCGGCTTGCAGTAGAAAAAGGCAGAGGAGCCCAAAAACATGATGGAGGGGCGAGTGAGGTGGTTGAACTCTTTAAAGTTTCCAGATATGATTTTGAAAAATTAAAACAAAAAACTCAAAAAAGTAGATACGGGGCCGTGAACAACGAGATGAGGTGGAATCTGGCGAAACAAGTGGTGGAGAGGGAGTCGGCAAAAATTGTTGTGCTGGGATAACACCTCCAAAGAGGTGGAGAAGGCCTCAAAAGAGGAGGAAAAGGTCTCTAGAGGCGATTATTTGAAAATACGAGAAAGGAAAGGAAAGAAGGAAAGGAGGAAAGGAAAAGTAAGGGGGAGAGAGAGAGAGAGAACCAGACTCAAGCTTCCAATTTTAGCCAGAAGAAAGAAGAAGGTTGGTTGCTCAACATAAATGTAAGAAATTTCCTTAATGGTCTCTTTTAACCAGTTTTCTGAAAGCAAAATCTTTTATAAAGATGACAAAATATACAGAGACCGAAAATAAGATTCAAACAAACCAAATTGAACTAATTGAATTAATTTATGCCTATAAAAAAAAATTCATATATATGTTGGTAAAACGATTTGATTGGGGTAATATGTAGTGGATGGATGGATGGATGGATTTAATTAACTTGAAGGATACCATACGTCACAACAAAAAATAAGGGTCTTAGCGGTGGGTAATTAATGATAGGTGAAATTATCATAATATACCAATCGCAAACGAACTAAAATGATGGTTAGAGACTTAGAGTAATCGTTTGGAAGCTGTCACATAAGTAGTAGCCACCTCTGTTAACATCAGTCCGCCGCATGAAATAGTATCTAAGGCAGATTTTCTAGTCGCCGCTCATAGTAATGTTAAAAGTTTTTTTCTTTGTCATTTTAAAAATTATTTGATTTTTAAAATTATCATTAAATTTATGATAAATTACTATTAAATTTTGATCCAATAATAATTTTAAAAGTTATATTAATTTTGAAGAAACATAAGAGAAAGTGAAAATGAACCTTTAGCATTATTACTCCCCTGCTAATTATGCGGTGGGTTAGTGTTGATTGTTGCTGGGTTTTTCTCCTTCATTGTTGGTTAGTTCCTTGCCAAGGCTAGATATTTAATTATTAAAATTATAAAACTCAAATCCTGATTCGATAACAGAACAAAACTGGTTATGGGCAATTTTCATAATTAGTTTGTTTGGTATTGTGTTTGAGAAATTGAGTTTTTAATTTTTAAAAGAAACTTTTTAAAAAAGCCTCATGTTTTTTTTTTTCAAAAGCATGTTTTGACAATTTTTAGAGTAAAGAAATCAAAAAAATATTTTTGAAGTTTTTATTAAACAAACCAACTTTTTGTTTGACATAACTTTTTAGATATTAAAAGCTTCTTAAATGCAATACCAAACACTAATAGGTTCTTCAATTAAAAAAAAAACAAACTAATAGGCTCTTAGTCGATCTTGAAGATGCAAATACTACAAAAATTTTAATTTTTAGCGACAACTTTAATAGCGATGACAGAAAATCATTCATAATAATTTGTTATCTGCAACGACATTTCATTGTCATCGCTAGTAATTAGTATTTCCAACAATATTTTATAGTCATCGTTGATAATTTAAAAATTATTGATAATAACAACAACAATTAGGCCATCGCAAACATGTCCTCGTGAATACACGTGTGAAGGATCTTACTCTCATGCAGACTCGAGGGCCAAATATATTGTGACAACAAGATCAAATCTTGTGGTTCGTCCAAGAATTCTAAGCGAATGGTACAAAATCATGACCGCACCAGATTTATGACTAGTTTGCTAATGCTTTTTAGGGTTCAGGTTTTTTTTTTTTTGTTCTTTTTTTATCAAAAAAAAAAATTAAGAGCATTAGTAAAATTTAAAATTACTTTTATACTTACGTCACACCACAATCAATAAAATAAAATAAAATAAAATAAAAATAAAATTAAAAGCACCTCCTAGAAGGCGTTAGCAAGGGAGTCCTCGTTGCATAAACGCATTATACATGCACCATTTGCGTCCAAAAGATGTTGCGCAACTCTCCCAAGTCTTTTCGGGACCAAGCGTGTTGACTTACACCATCATTCAATTAATTAATTAATTAAAATTATCCTCTTTCTTTTATTTTTTTATTTTTATTTTTTAGTTTACCATTGCTCACATCATAGCCCAAAATATTATTCTTCCATAATATTTAATGATCATTTGACAATATTTAGTCTTCCCAACTAAAATAATGGCTTGGAATGGGAACATGCTCATCACGAAGGAAACCTTTTCTTCTTCTAATTTTAGTTAGAAAAGTAATTTAATTATATATATATATATATATATACATTCAAGAATTTGCTAGTCAACAATTACATTTAAATTCAAACAGATAACACATATATATATCTAATCAATAAATAAATAAAAAACATCTTTTTTTATAATTAGAATGGGGGCCTTTTTCAGGGAGCGTAAAAATGGGTGGGAGAGAGCAAAAAATTAGAGGGCCGGGCGTGCGATGATAGAGAGAGTGGAAAATGGTTTATACAAATAAGATGTGTAAATCATTTTATGCTTTATAAAACTTATTTTTCTTAGCCAACCGGAAAAAAAATTCAATTTGACCAAATTTTCAATCGCCCCAAACATCCCAAAAAATAGGAAAAATATTTTTTAAAAAAATTTTTTACACCAAAATAAATGAAGCCTTAAATTAATATTCTTCTATTAATAATAGTGAACTCCTTCTATATATCAAGGACCCCACCAATTTTCTAATCTAACAACCTTATTACCTATCTAATAAAGATCTTTTTTTTTTTTTNCAATGGCCAAATTTTGATGAGGAATTTTGAATTTTAGGAAGGATGTTGGTGTTGTGTTGCTTTTAATTTCGAAAAATATAATCAATTATTGTTCTTTTTGGGTTTAACTGAATTTTTGGTAAATCCTATAAAGATTGATGAAACCAAATTTTCCTTTTGCATATCACATATGGGTTGCTGTTGAGTTGATGTTATGAGTTATTTTTCGATTAGAATATCATGATATGAGTTTTTATTGTGTTTTGAAATTGGAATTGAGGGGAAAAAACCGTGTATGTGGTGGAGGAATGCCAAAATATTGCAAGATGAAGAGAATAGCATGGATTAGATTTATGGGGTTCATTTCATGGACTTTAATGTAGAAATCTTGTATAAGATGGACATAGAAGTATTTTGAAGATCATTGTTATTACAGTTTCTTTTTGTAATCTTTTACACGGAAGTCTTATAATCATATTTGTAGGTACTTCTTTTATTGGGTTTTGTTGATTGTGTTAGATTGACTCCTTAAGAGGTTAACTATATGATGGGTTTGCTGATTCCTATTGATGATATGCATAAGGAATAAAGATTATGTGTGAGAAGATTAAATATGAAATAAGGAATTAAGCTCGTGATGATTTTTGAAGGAAAATTGATGTGTCGGTGATTTTATGATGTCTTAGTTATATTGATCATATGAAATTTTTTTTTTAAAAAAAAAATAAGAAAGTCAAGGTACTAATAACGCAAAAGGCAACACTTCATGGCATAGTAAATTTAAAATTTAATCAAACTTCCATAAACATGAGAATAAGATCCTAACATCATTTCATTAACATCCCAAGATAATCAATATGGCCCCAACTACCAATGCAAAACCAACAAAAACATGTTACACGACAAAAATGAATAACACTTAGAATGTCAACATCTAAATCTTGACCTTGTACAAAGATCCACCATTTTGCATCCGTTATAGTCCACCACTGCGAAAGCTTGCTTTGAGACCCTACGGAATTAAGTTTTCCTGCTTACATTCAAATAGAAGAGTTAATATAAATCGTTAAGAAGATTTCAGCCTCCACCATTAATATTTTAGGTAATTGACCCATGTTTTATACAATGCACATAGAAAAGAATAGGAAATTGAAACTAAGCTACATTTTCAAATTGATCCTTTGACCAACTCAGTTGATAAACACCCAATATGGCACAGATAATTTACTCAAATCTACAAGAAAGCAAATTATTGCTACAAAAATAATTAATTATAGACTAGTAGAGGAGGAGAAAAAGAATAACCGTTATTTGTGTTGTCGCACGATGGGAAGGCCTGGATGGTGGAATAGTCTTGCACATGATTGGGGGGAATTGTGTGTAGGGGTTCTCGATTGATTTTTTTTTTCGTTGGGGGGGGGGGGAGGCTTAATTGACGAAAGCAATTAATTATTTCAAATTATTATCTTCTTAATAGAAAAAAAAAAAAAAAAGGTGGCTGTATGGTCACCACGTGACACGACCAGGTGGGTCTAAACAGCATTACACTATGTTCAACAAGAGAAGTGAAACTCTCCTACAAAATGGAACTATCACGACTAGAGGGTTCTTAACAGACAAAGCAGTCTCCATAAATAATACAAAACAATTCTCCTAAATTCTAAGGCAGCTTATCAATAAAAATCAAACAATGTGAGTTCTCATATCAATTCCTTTAACAATTTTTCTCCCCCCTATTAGTCATAATTAATTATTTTTGTAGCAAATAATTTGCTCTCCTGGTAGATTTGAGTAAATTAATGTGCCATATTGGATGTTTATCATTGATGTTGGTAATGGATCAATTTGAAAATGGTATGCTGTCAATTTCCTATTCTTTTTTATGTAGCATGTATAAAACTTGATCAATTACCTAAAATATTAATGGAGGGGCTGAAATCTAATGTAGAGCAGAGATGGCAAGAGATTTCTCTTATTGCATCAAATGTTGTAGCCTTCCTTCATTTAAGGTCCTTTAAAAAGAAGATAAGATCCAAATCATGAGGGATTGGATAAGAACAAATTGTATCCAAAAGCTGCTAATCATGACACTCTTAATATGCAAAGAAGATCTGTTTTGTTGCCTTACGCAGGCATGTGCAGAGTGGGTCATCTTATCTTCATGTCTAGTGGAATTTCAAGATATATACATGCATAAATAGATTTTTTAAGACCCACATTTCCTTCATTTTTCCTGCAGAAAAGAGTATTGATAAAATTGCACCAAAAGGAAAGATATATTTATGCATGTATGTGGTTTATGTTAAGATATTAGAGATGGCTTGTTAGTGTAACAGAGAGGTAGTGATTTAATGTTTTTTTTTTTTACCTTNGGGGAGTTATTTGTTGTGGATTTAGAGTTGTCGTGTGATTATAGGACCCGAGGTTGTTGTTGTCTTCCTTGAGACTGTGAAATTGGTTTGGCATATGAAGGTAACTTGTGTTCTATTATTTTTGTTGTTGGATTGTTGTTTTTATAGACATTTTGTGCATGTGTTTTGGAGATTGATAAGAATCTTGGGGATCTCTAAAATCTTGCTTAGTCTAAGATTTCTCTTCAAATTTTGTTCCCCTTGCTTTATTGTATTTTGATTGTATCATCTAAAAATCTTGTCAAACTCGCTTTTCTTGTTTCAAGATTCTCTCATCTTTGGTGAGAAGAAAATAATGTTTCAAATATGAATTCAAAAGTGTTGCCTTGTTAGTTGACCACCATTCTTGGCATCCATGGTTCCTGTTAGAAATTGCCTCAAATTTGAAGAAGAGAAATTTATATACATAATTGATATGGTTTTACTATCATGAAACTGTCTGGCCCATAGGCATTGCACGCTCTCTACAACAAGCAATCAACCCATAAACATACCTGGAGGTGAAATAGGTTCTGGGTTGATAAGTATTTTATTGTGTTTTAAGTACAGGTTGGTTTATTTGTTGTATAGTTGAGTCAAGTTGCTTTTGCCAATTAGTCTCACTCAAATTCTTGTTTAGCCTATCACTCAAATTTTGACTAATAAAGAAAGAAATTAGTATATCAATCTTTTAAAGGTTGTTTTTCTTGTATTGATTTTATTCATGCCTTGCAGAGACATAGCATGCCCTTTTTTGCAATGGATGGACTCCTTGTCAACGTGGTTTAAATGTGTTACTTGGGATTTGCAAGCGAAAGAATAGAGCGGCTTTTGATGTTTTTTATTTTAGTGTTGTCTTGGAGGACTGAGCATGTGTTTAGTGACTTGTATTTGTTTTAAGAACTAGTCTTTTGACTTTACTTGTAATATAATTTTGTATTCTACTTTTAAATAGTGTAGCTAATTACTTAAATGGATATGTTTTCTATCCTAGATCTTTATTGTGCCTATAAAAAATTTGTCTTTCAAAAATCTGTTAAATGTTTCAGAATGGGTAGGTCTTACTGTGCCTATAAGAACTCTTCATTGTATCACTGTTTATTGGATCCATAAGGCATAAGGTTTCAATGAATTACGTATACCTCAAAGACCTCTCAAGGCCTTTATCCCTTCATTGAATCATAAAGTATCACCGATCATTCCAAATATTTCAAACAACTTTAAATAACTTTAGCCTTCATAATGACAATATAACATTGTCAGTAAACAATTTTCTCCAACAGGTTAGCTTAGTTTTCAGTGAGTAAAGACTTGTTTTTTCAATTATCAAACAGCTGATATTGCATTACAATAGAAGAATCAAAGTACAAAAAAACGGTATGCTAGAAGAATTAGAGTCCCATTTGCCAATTTATGAAATTCATAAAAGTAATCTTCATCTAAAACTTTCTAAAACATGAAAATAATTGGACTTTGAAAAATTGAAAGAAAATAGCTTCTCAAGCTCATCAAAAATAGTACAATGGAAA
>FXXK01000745.1:233351-253222 GCA_900184695.1 Betula pendula | reverse complement strand
TGATCAAATTGTGACGAACCGATCCATAATTACACTGTAGCTATTTTTTTTATTTTATTTTATTTTTTTTTTTTTAAAACATAGAGTAATCATGGATTAGATCTATCGCCACAGGGTGATAGAAAACACCTGCTATACCTGTATCTCACAATGTATAATGAGGAGTACCTAATATATCAGTTTATATCACATCGAATATAAACTAGAGCGGAAGCTTTATAATCAAAGGGAGTAATCGAACACCTGTAGAGCTGACAATAAAAATACTACTGATTAAAGTTTTACATGTGGAATATACAAAAGAATGGCGTATACAAACGTGTCACATGCGACACGAGCCAATATACAAAAATACAGTTGTGAATACATCATCACACATCAAAAGATAGACTAAGTAAGAGTCTATACAAAATGTACATGTCCCACGACATCAGTCGTAATAGCCGAGGTAATAGCTACGGGATCATCGTCCAAACTCTCAGTACCTGCATCACTTCTATGTAACCATAGAGATCATCCACGATTACAATAGGAGGAAAGGAAGATGAGTGGAGTCAACAGTTCAATGGAAAAAAGTCCACTGAGTTTTCGTTAATGAACCGAAGTGTTATTACATGAGTTTACAATAACACTACTCTAAAGACATGGCATTTTTTTTGAACATAAAGCAGCTGATAAAGTAACACATGTAGTCATGAAAACATCAGAAATAGTATATAGCTGGGTACTTGCATGTACGTTCCAGAATCCCCGCCTGTACTAGCACACATACGCACTCAACTATGTCTATAATAATCAATATAACTTGGACTACACTCATATACAAGCATCCCTTCCCCTATGGGTGAAACACAAGCATATAAGATGTCAAGCATTAACGTAACTCACATATGCAGCTAACATAAAAATATACATAGGTTCCTTGCACGTAGCGAACTCGTAAGGCATACAATCACTTATGTCTATAAGACAAGATCAATCCCCTCTTTGAATCTAAATAATATATATATATATATTAATGGAATTATATTCTTAATAGGGTAATCTTACCCTTTGTTTGAAACAAGGAACTTGTATAGCTATGGTGCTGTGTTTTGATCTTCACAGCTTAATAGACTGTTTATTCATCCAGAATAAAAATAATAATCTCAACCTTTATTTTGCAAATAATAATAATAATAACAATGAAAACCCTTAGGAGTCTATTTTTTGATGAGAAATTCTATATACCACAGAAAAATCTCACAAAGTTGACGTGACAGGATTTAGTAACTGTTGAATTATTATTAACAATGACTAATCTAATGGCTATTAGATCTTACCACATAAGCTTTGTGAGATATTTGTGTAGTAGATAGCATTTATCTTCCCATTTTGTTGCAATTGCGTTTTTTTTTAAAAATAATAATAAACAAGTGAAAGAGTAATGTTACTTTTTATTTATTTCACATTGATTGATAAGAGATTTTTAGTGGCTAATATTTTTGTTTTATATCGATCAACCGATATAAATGTGAAAAATAAGGCATTACTCGAAAAGGATAGGTGAATGAAGCCTGATAATCATAAATTTCGTACTCACCTAGAAAAAAGAATTCTCCATTTCAGTGGATTGACCTATCGACACAAAATTCAACTTTCTATCAACATTGATTAGGAATGAATAAAAGTGGGTCTTCCTGAAATTCACCAGGAAAACTCGGAGCAAAAGACGTGATCTCGTGGATCAAGATCAAATGAGCCACCCGAACCGACTGTTCTAGATAAGACCCAAACATACCTACAATGTTTACCCTGTTGACTCTCACTTGTTTTGCGTGTCATTGCGTAAGTACGTAGCTACCGTCCGTCCCATCTGAGGGGATCAGAATGGACGGTGATGGTCATGCTTCTGTGGGCCATCCTCGGTTGAAAAAAGAANGTTGTCATTGGGGGACATTGTCATTTGTTTGGTAGGTTTGAGGGGAGACATTGTCACAATTGAAGTTTGGGGGGACATTGTCAATTGGGTTGGTAGTTTGAGGGGGTATGTGGACCTTTTCCCAAAAAAAATTTTGTGGGCCACTGTCGGTCTCTCTCTATCTACTTCCCTCAGGCCACCTTCCCTTCCGAATCTGTGGACCGTGGTTGCAAATAGGTGCGGTGATTTGTTTTCGTGTGTTGCATTTCAGTACTATTATAAAATTTTAAAGATTAATTATTATTTCATTTATTTAATTAAACAATTTTAATTTTAATTTGTTAATTTTGTGTTAGGTTTTACCGAATTTGTTAATCGTGTCCAAAATTGTTAATTCTATAAATAAATATTATTTTGTTTGTTAAATTTTTTTCTTCTTCCTTTTGGTTTTTGTTTTGTTTTTTAAAACAAAAACATTGATAAATAACCCAAAACTTCAAATACTTAAAACTACTTCAAGGCTAACTTGATGAATTTTGTGTTGAGTTACATATAATTCATTTTATGTAGAATTTAATTTGCACAAAACGAAATATACTTTATTTTAAACATTATTTTAATAAACGAATTTAGGGTTCATTTGTATTTACGATTTCAAAAAGTGCGATTTTAAAATGTGTGATTTGAAAACGTAATTTTTAAAAACACAGTTAAACATTAGAAAAATCGCAGTTTGGCCTTTAAAATTGCAGTCTAGCATTTAAAATTTTGCGTTTTCAAAAAAACACCTCATTATCTGTAAATTTGCGTTTTCAAATCGTAATTTTTTAAAAATGCAATTCCTAAACGATCTATTTCTTTGCAATTTGATTTAAAATCTCACTTTTTACCTACGAAATCTCAATTTCAAACGCATTCTTAGTCAATATGTTAGTTTTACATTTAGAAAAATTACTTACTACTTTATGGTGCCATTAATATAACTTTTTTATTTTTCTCTTTCTTTTCCTCTAAAATCTCAATGTCTTGGAATTTAATGTTTTTGTAATTTATTTATTTATTTATCACAATTAAGTCTTAATTAAAGAGTATTGACTAACCATTTTACTATAATTGGAACATTAAAAGATTTTTTATTTTGTTAAACAAAACATAATTATATTATGAGTAATTATATATGTCACCCTCCATATTTACCTTGTGTCAACAAAAAATGATGTGACTTTTAAAATCACCATTAAATTTATTATCATATAACAACAAATCTCAAACAAAGATTCACCTCTATCAAAACATTAACAAACACAACTTACCCTTTAAGATACATCTCCAATACTCCGAAACACCCCGGTCTTCCCAACAACCATAAGGATTAAAAAGAAGCAACTACATATAAAAACAAAACAAAGACAGGGATAGGGCTTGGGTGGGATGACAAGGCAAATCCAGCAAGCGTCAACATATTCAACGCTTGACTTTGAACAAATCAATCGCATGCAGCTGACTTTTTTACCTCTTGAGTTTCGTGCACCAACGAGTACAATTCGTCGGTGCTCCTTTGATTAAATATAAACCGCGTTTTTTCGATTGTGTTTCCAAAATTCCAAGAGATTCACACACACCACCAGCTGTCATGTTATTTAATATGACAGTGTGCTTTCCAGCTGTGTTGGGTGGCGGTTACTCTTCTCCTCCTTATCTTATACGACGTCGTTGGTTAGTCTTCACCAACCCCATCTCCCATGGAGTCATATCATCGACGTTTTCAGTAAGCAAAAAGCAAAGAATGAGTAAGAGTAAGAGAATGAGTAAGATAAAAAAGGTAAAACTTGTAAATAAGGGGTGGCGGTTTGGGTGGTTGAATCGCTGTTTTTGACTACCGGAAGTGGTTTGTGCATGCTAATAGCCACATTTTGCATTAATTAATTTACATATCTAGCTCTATATTGTTCCAATTCAATTCTAAATTATTTGAACTTCGTGACATTAAATAAAAGATGATGATAATAATAATAATAATAATAATAATAATAATAATAATAATAATAATAATAATAATAATAATAATAAAAAGAGAATAACTTACCGTGTAAGGGGTGGCTATTAGGGTGATTAAATCACCTTTTTTTTTTTTTTTTTTTTTAAGAGGTGGTTTGCCCACCCTAATACCATAGCTTGCATTGAAAATCACTACTTTTTTTTTTCTTCGTTGTCATGATTTTGGCAATTTATTTAAAATGAATGACCCAGATAAGAGGTATTGTATTAAATCTCAATCCATGTGGCCTGCACCTCGTAATGAAATTATATTACTTAGTTTTAGTAATAAAAAAATGTTAGACTTACAATTCTTTTACAATTTATTGACACGTAAAAATATGTTATTGAAATACGTTAAAAAAATTTCAATAGTTGGCATGACTTCAATCATATACTGACACGTGTAACAACTTGTAATAGAATTATAAATTAATTGTAGGTCTAACATTACTCAATATATATATATATATATATAACAAGCAATTTGCTATTTGTACAAATGTCAAAGTCAATCAAAATTGTTCATAAAGTGAGAATTTATGTCAAAATTATATATATATATATTTGTCTGAAGTGGGTTGAGTCTATTAAATTAACTTATGTTTTAATAGAGCATTTAATTAAAAAAAAAAATCTCAATTTGGATAAAAACTTTTTCCCTAATAAAAAAAATCATTCTATAAGTACTCTCGGTATTAAAATTACCAAACACCTCGTTTTAGTTACTATAGGATTTATTTGTTAAACCACTTATAATTTTTGTTTTTCGAATATAAACCTTAATAAATAATTCAAAACACAAAACACTACAAAATATATATATATATATATTTTCAATTCGACCGTGATGCAACAAACAAATGTGTAGTAAAATGAATAATGATTTTCCATGGAAATTAATAAATTACACCCACGCCGGCCGGCAAGGGATTTGCTTATCTAAGTTTAGGTATGTTTTGTTTCCGTCGTACCAGGCAGCACAACGTGGTCAATTACCTATGTGACACGTGTAAAGTTCGTACGGTGCAAAGTACCCATCTCATTTTGCATGGCGATCCGATCCGAAATGACAGTTGGAGGTGACGAGTATTGTGCGATTTTTTTCTGATTTTTAATCATATTTTATGATTAAATAATGAAAGTTAGATAGACCACAAATATTGGCTGTGTTGTCGTTGACTTGATGTGGCTCAAGCAATAGGACGAGGTTTTCTGAACTGGCTCATTTATGAACCACGTTGGCAAAAGTGTGATCCATGCGGTTGTTTATTTATTTTTACAGGTCATTTTTGGGGATTCAAGAATATTTTTAATTCAAGTAAAAAAAAAAAAGGATTATTTTTAATTGAGTGCTTGGATTTCGAGATCTTTCTACGTGGATTTGGGTGGGTTATTCTGGTCAAAAAGTTGATTAAGAGTTAGGTTATGCTTTTGCTGTATTCTACTTTCCGACACATTATTAACATAAATTTATACTTTCGAGGATTTTTTTTTATTTTTATTTTTATTTTCGGCAACTACTTTTCATAGTAGATCTACCATTAACTAATAAATCTAGTGAGTGTAAAAAGGGTTATATATGACATAGTGTATTAGTGTTCACACACAATACGATCGAAATATGCATGATATGTCGATTTGGGACTTTTTAGATAGGATCATTTATGGGTGTAAAAGGACTCCAAAAGTAGCCGACTCTTTTTGTATGGTTTACACTTTATACTTTATACTTCTTTTATTAGGAAAGCTTATATATATATATGTATGGCAAAAATAGTCATCTTTGTAGAATTCATAAAATGATCTCTGAAAAATGCCCGAGTTCGGTTGTCAAAACTTTTTAGAGGGTGATTTACTTTTTGGTTGAAAATATTTTTTTAGTGTAACATAAAGGGAAAAATAGATTTGAGTATTTTGCATTTGTGTGTGTATATATATATATTTTGTAAGTTTTTGTGTTTGTAGTTGTTTACTAATGTCTTTTTTCTTTTTCTTTTTTTTCTTTTTTTTTTGTGGCATTGGTATGTTTGTTAATGTGTTTATGGAATTTTTTTTTTTTTATGAAAAGGTTTTATGATGCGATAAAATGTTAAAACTATTTTTTGTATTTTGAAGAGTATTTTATGTTTTGGATAATTTGTTAACATTTTTGTCTCAGAGCAAAAAATAAATGACAGAAAATAAAATCGTTAAGAAACATGATATAAATTTATTAACCATACTTTTACCTCATCATTATCAAACTCTTTTGATGTGATAGTGTCAATTAACCATTGTTTAAAAAATAAATAAATAAATAATCCAAAAATGTGTTTGTAAGGTGAGATATAATGGAATAAAAGTGTGGTTTCTAATATTACCCATAAAATAAAAAAGAGTAATGCTAAATTTTACACCTCATCTCACTTGGTTGATGTGGTCGTGCCTATCAACCTTTAATATTTTTTTTTTTAAAAAAAATAAATAATGGCTAATAGGTATTAACACATCATTTCAATAAAATGGAAAGTGAGAATTGAGTGTAATATTTAACCTTGCTCTATAAAAAAAAACCTATTTTGGCAGTATTGACAAAAATGTAGAGAAAAAAGAAATGATCGCATGCTAAAAAGAAAGATTCAGTAGATGCAAGATGGGGATTCGAATGAACATGATGGAGGTCATTTTCTCTTTGGGGGTTCAAATGTGATTTAATAAATTCTAAAAGATATTGAGGTGGATGCAAATTATTTGAAGAAAGAACTTAGCTAGAAAGCACCTACCTCAGCACTCCCAAAATATGTTTAATTGCGCTCTACTTAGCATTATTAATTCTTAGTTAACTTTCGAGTCATCGTATATCCTCTTCTCTTACGAAATATCGTGCAAATGAGGCAGAAGTTGTATTAGGGTAGAATTCTATTAAATAGGAATTAGATCTTATTTTAAGATTACTTTAGATTAGTTTGAATATTTCTTATCTCATTGGTCTCTAAGTCTATATAAAGACTGCTTAATGTTAATAAAAAATTTAAGAAAAAATATATATATCATTTTTAAACTATCACTCAATTATCAACATACTTCAAAAATTTACCAAAAAAAAAAAATCAATATACCCCCCTCCCCGGGCCCGTGGATATTCGAAATAGAAGCCCTGGTGGCATGTATACTATCATATCAGTTTGTAAACGATTTGTAATAAAAGTTATAATACACTTACTAAAACTCTTAAAAATAAAAATAAAAAAAGAGAAAAAGTTCTAGTAACATATATACATATATAGGGGGAATGTAAATACTGCCATCCAATAATTAGAGCCACCAAATTTGGAATTTTAGTTGGGATAATTTAAGGCTGTTTAGTGCAAATTATACTCACCCCAAAATGCACGCACAATCCACATTGTATGAGAGACACAGCATTTATGCGATATAAATATTATATTTTGACAGATCATATATTCATTATTTTTATTAAGATTGAATGTTTCTAAAGTGTTAATAAACTAAAGAAAAGCTTTGGACTTTTAAAGGACTTTTTGTTGTTATTAACCCATCAAGCCATCAAAGGCATCAAACCTTCTTTTGGGATATTCAAGTCAACCTGGGGACCATTCAAGAAGAACCCATCAAGGAAGTTTCAAAGGCCTTGAGCCTTCACTTTCCATAATATTCAATGAATAGCTTTTGGCAAACAAATTCCTATTAATTTTCAACCAACTCATATCCATCCAAAGGACTACACGTGTGCCATGCAGGCATGCATCATCTAACCCAACCAAAGCCTACTTAGCTTCCCCCCACCAAAAAAGGACAAAATTTTCTTTCAATTTTTAATTTAATCTATTAAATTGATATATATTTTTAATAGGTTTAATAGAACATATGATTCACATATATTTTTAAAAATACATATAAAAATCATATATTTTAAGGGTATATATTAATTTAATAAGCTGTGTTAAAGATATTTTTTTTTTTACCCAATTTAGAGGTAAATCTTGTCCCACAAAAAATGTATAGTCTAAGAATCTAATGCATTATAAATTCATTTTTTAAAAAAAAAACACTTTGTTTGTTAAAGTATTTTAGGGAGTGCTTTTTGTGTTTGACTTAAAAAAAGTGTTCTGGTATAACGTAATGTGAAAACTGTTATTATGTTTTTAAGTGTGTTTTGTAGTTGAATTGTTTGTTAATATTTTTATTTTAAAAAGAAAAAATTATAAAAAAAAAAAATTTTATCAGATGGAGCCAAAATCTGTTGCGTTATCTCTTAGATAAGCCTACCAAGATTAATCTTACTGTTAACTAAAAGCTTGGGGGTTAAGTTACGTTAGCAATTAGGCAAGTAAGTGGAGATGTGAGAATCATCAATGACCTAAGCGATTGGCGACCATGAACAAGTCAAATCTGAAATCGCCTTGTTTTGAGTAACTATGACCTAACCTAGCTTTGAAATTGACCTTTTATAAGAGGACTATATGATTCTTTCCAAGAAAAAATGTGCATATTCCTCTGTTTTACTAAAAACAGAGAAGTGCGTGTAAAAGCAACACAGCATCACTAGAAGTCTAGAAGTAATATACCAAGTAATTTCCTTTTTTGTTATTTTATTTGTTAAACTTTCCCAAGCCAAGAAAAAAAGGTCAAAGTAGAGATTTCTCATTGGCACATTCTCTATATGCTTGCTTTAGTGCCCAAGGTTAATTTCTCTGTTTTAGTACAAAACAGAGGAGTGCAAGTAAAAGCAACATAGCATCACTAGGAGTAATATGCCAAGTGTTTTCCTCTGTGCTATTTTATTTGTTAAACTTGGGATTAAATCTTAGAGGCACATTTTATGTTTTGATTCAATAGTAATTTATCCCAAATTTAATGATAATTTTAAAACTTTTAAAAAAATAAAAATGAGATAAAAATCTTACGTTTAACATTACTCTAATGTGTATCGTAAAATCCTTATCTTAGAGGTAAAACTCCCAATAAATCTTAAAAAATGAAATAAAAATAAAACAAATCAAAACACAAAAATGGATGATTAAGGGTAGATTGGCAGTACTATGTCAACATAGTAAAATAATAATGAAATAGTGGTGTGATATATAACATTACTATAAAAAAAATTTCAAATCAAAACACAAAAATACATTTCAAAACACTTGATAAATATAGCCTAGAAAACGTAAAAATGGGTTTATTCTCTTAATAAGATTAGCCTTAATATTTATTTATTTATTTGTTTCTCCTGAAAAACGGGCCCATTTGGCAACCATCTCTCTCATACTTTAACTTTATCAAAAAAAAAAGTCAACCTCTTTTTAAAATTATTACCAAACAACTTTTTTTTTTTTCCTTTCATTTTCTCTCACCAAAAATTTAAAATTCATTTTTACTTAACAAAACTATTTAACAAACTACCCTCAAACCTAGAAAAAAAAAAAGAAGAAGTTAGATATGGTCAAGGGTTTACACATTACGTCCTTCAAGTAGTCGTCCCACGTGCTTCGACGTTTCTGTCAAAAAAAAACCAAAAAAAAAAAAAAACCAAAACAAAACTAAAACTGTCTCTCTCTCAAACTCTATATCTAAAAGTTCTATATATATGTACAATCATCAGCCTAAGCTCCCTACGATCGGTTTTTTTGCTTTCAAAGTGCAAGCTTTGTGTTGAAAGAGAGAGGGAAGCTCTCTCTTTGCAATATTGTCCAATTCCAACCCTCACAATATCAATCAAAAATAAAATCCTCACCCACCCATCAAACTCGGAATTCTTTTCCATTAATACACACATTTGTTGGTTCACTCAATAATCCTCAATTTAAGGTATAGCCCCTAATATCTTTTAGCTCTAAAGTTCTTTTCTTTTATTGTTGTGTTTGTATTGTTTTCTCTTTGTTGTCTCTGTTTTCAAGTTAACAGAGAGCGAGATACAGAATGGTATATGCATTTATATCTCTGCATTATTATTTGTTCTTATGCTATTTTAGCGAAATGCATGTTCTGGGTTCTTTGAATTGGATCTTGATAACATGGTAATGTTTCTGCTTTCTTACATTCTTTGCTTGAGAAAATGGTTTTTGTTGCTGATGGAGTTTGGAATATGACTCAGCTCTCGTAGAGTAATCTTCTCTTCTATTTGAATGAAATGGGTATTTTGGATTTCCTTTATTGGGTTTTGGTTTCGAAGATACGTGTTTGTTGGATCATTCGTCTTGAGATCCACGGTCTTTTGTAATGGGTTTTTCAGCAACTTATTGTTGGGTTGATAAGCAAATGGCTTCTTGCTTTCCCTAGTTATCTGAATCATTGATACTTCTACCATATAGACAATAATATGTTAGGAGAAAGTGGGTGTTATTGGATTTTTTAAACCCATTTGGTTTGCACACCTTGTCGATTACTTATTGTTTTTCCCATAGGTTTTGTAGATTCCAGTCATATTTTGATAGTTTCTTTTAACGTTTGCTCTGGTTTATCAAATTGCAAGGAGTCTGCAGTTCATGCTTAGAAGAGCTTGTTCCAGTCCTTTCTTTGATAGACATATATGACGCATTATCAAATATGTAGCACTCCCCGTTCACTAAGATTTATTTGTTTTATTTTGACAGGAATTTGGATTTATTAGGTTGCTAAGACACCTTTCCTTGTCAAATGGGAATTTACTTTTCCTGCCCATTTGCTGAATACATTGATGTGGAAAGTGGTTTAGAATCTATTGTTGTGAAGTCCATCAATTTTGGGGATGATGATGCCAAAACTCCCGTAAGATCTATCAGTTTCAAAAATCAAGATTCTGAAACCACAATACTGAAATCCTTGGGTTCTGGAAAGATGACGATAGAAGCATCTGTCAGCTTCAAAAATAGAGAGTTGGAGAAAATGGTCTCCCTTGCATCAAACAGCCAACAAAGCAAACTGATGGATAATCAATCCCCAGGATCAGATGGTGGAATGGTGAAGATCCAGTCATTGCCAATTTTGGATCCCACCCACCCCCAGCACGGGGCCGCACTAAAGTTGCAAAAAGTGTACAAAAGCTTCCGAACCAGAAGGAAGCTAGCAGATTGTGCAGTTCTAGTTGAGCAGAGCTGGTATGTATCCTATTTACATGCATCTTTAATGTCCTTTTTTATAAACTTCTGATGTGTTTCTATCTTGTACTAATAATGCATTTATATGTCTTAACTATAGGTGGAAGCTCTTAGATTTTGCTGAACTCAAGAGAAGTTCTATATCATTCTTTGATATTGAGAAGCATGAAACTGCCATCTCACGATGGTCAAGAGCAAGAACTAGAGCTGCCAAGGTGAATTTCAAACGGATTGTTTTGTGCTGTTTTTATGTTTTGTAATTTATTTCGAAAATTAAGCATTTTTTTTTTCGTTATTGCAGGTTGGAAAAGGTTTATCAAAGAATGATAAAGCTCAGAAGCTTGCTTTACAACACTGGCTTGAGGCTGTAAGTCAATTGCATTAGATAAAAAATCAGTTTTAAGAATATTTCTTCCTTTTTTTTTTTTTTTTTTTTTTTTTTTTTTTTTTCTGTTTCTTTATCAATCTTTACTGATTTCAATTTTTATTCTTCTGAAACAGATTGATCCCCGGCATCGGTACGGACATAATTTACACTTTTATTATGTTAGATGGCTTCATTCTCAGAGTAAAGAACCCTTCTTCTACTGGTAATATTCTTTAAACAAAATGTTTCTTCAGTATTAAAAACTTTGAAACCAGATGTCAAGAATTTGGATTTTAATATAAGGGTGCTGGTTTTGGAAATGCAGGCTGGATATAGGAGAAGGGAAGGAAATAAATATTCTTGAAAAATGCCCTCGATCAAAACTTCAACAGCAGTGTATCAAGTACTTGGGTCCGGTGAGCCTTCTATATCTTTGCTTGACCATCCTTTATGTCAATTTGTTTTCATTTTATTTGCTGATAATCTCTTTTTCTCTTTTGATAGATGGAAAGGTTGGCCTATGAAGTTGTTGTGGAGGATGGAATGTTCTTGTACAAGCAATCAAGGGAGCTCCTCCACACCACTGGAGAAGCCAATGGTGCTAAGTGGATTTTTGTCCTAAGCACATCTATGACCTTGTACGTTGGCAAGAAGAAGAAAGGTACTTTTCAGCATTCCAGCTTCTTGGCTGGAGGAGCTACATCTGCTGCTGGGAGATTAGTTATTGAGAATGGCATCCTAAAGGTATAGCTATTGCATTAATGCTCATAGAATTTGTAAGTTTTTCTTTATTTTTACCATATTCGGCACAGTTTCTTAATAACCATTTCTGCTATTTTTCAACAGGCAGTTTGGCCTCACAGTGGTCATTATCAGCCTACAGAAGAAAACTTTAAGGACTTTATCTCCTTCCTCAAAGAGAACAAGGTGGATCTCAGTGATGTCAAGGTAAAGAAAAGGGTTTTATTTTCTTTGAAATGATATTAAATGTTTTTTTTTTTTTTCCCTTGTAGAAAATAAGTAAAAGCCAATATACTGAGAATGTCACTTTCTGTTATATTCAGATGAGTCCAGTTGATGAGGAAGATGAAACGCATAGCAAGCATGGGGGCAGTGTTCATCTCAGAACCAACTCATCTGAAGAGGACTTGACTCAAAAGTTGAGTGGCTCCGAGACTGAAGAGACCAATGCTGAAGACTTGACTCCAGAGAAAATAGATTCAATGGAAGAAGAGATTGCTGCTGCATTGGAGCTGCCAATGTCAAGCCGACAAAGCAGTCTCAGTATCAAATTGGCTAATCTTGAAATACCAGAAAGGCATGAATTATATGAGACATTACAGAGTGGAAAACAAGACGTCGGATCGCGTCGTAGTAGTTTTCCACCAGAATCTCAGGTGGATGGTTACGAAACCGCAGACGAAGGCTTTACTTCCGAAAAGGATTACATGGTTTCAAAGCAGAAATCGTTTAATGAACAACATGAAGAGAGTGAAGTGGAAATCATTCCTGAAGAATCAATTCTCAAAAGGATCAGTTCGCATAAAGGAATGAAATCATATCAATTGGGGAAGCAGTTGTCTTGCAAATGGACAACAGGAGCTGGACCCCGCATTGGCTGTGTAAGGGACTATCCGTCGGAGCTCCAATGCCGAGCTTTGGAGCAAGTGAAATTGTCCCCAAAAAGTACTGCCCGTTCTAGATCATGCTTTTCTCCTCGATTCATTAGTGGTCTGACCCCATCAAGTTCTGGTAGAGAAATGGCAGCAATCAATATATCATCTCCACTCGAGAAAGAAAATTTCTTGAGAAGAATCGATCACCATTCAAGAACAAACTCCTCCCCATTGATTAGAGGCACATCAGTAACTTCAATTCCTGATGTTTTATGAGTAACAACAGATTTTCTGATTCATTTATTCTTTTGTGTCAATAGAAAAAGATGACATAATAGGAATTCTTTCTCATTCTTTTCATTCAAAATCATGTATACATTTTGTCTGTACATCTTGTACAATACAAGAAGAAAATTGTACAGTTTTGTGGGTTTGATGCCCTTTCTTACAATACAAGATATTCATATTTCTCTATCAATGATTATTACTCAACTCATAAAATAGTAAGCTGTTTCTGAGCACTGAGAATTGCCAGGACTAAGTGGTCCTCCGAGATTTTCAGGTCCAATATTGATCTGATCAAATAATTTTTGCCATTTAATCCATCTGACTCATGTGCCTTGCACCCAAGGAGAAATTTAAAATGCATACGAGAATCACGTATTCTAAAGATAAATAACAATTTAATAGACTAAATTAAAAAAATTTCTTCTAATCCAATTTAGAGAAAAACTCAGTCCATGAGAAAACATGTCAAGCTCACAAACAAACTACAATGCTTGTATTCTCAAGGGATTGTTTTGAGTTAGTCTAATGCACTTGCAACTCCATCTCCCAAACCGTTTCACAAGTTGCAGGATTTATATAATTACTTTTTTTTTTTTTTTAAAATAAAAAAAAGCAAACAATTTAAATGCTCGGTTTCTAATGGTTGAGCCTCAGCGTGTGCGAGAAGGTACCTTTTGAAAACCGAGTAAGGGAACGTCATACCGCGTGGTGAAGGTAGGTGGAAAATTAAAAGAAAATTTGTTGCATATGGTCTGCGTTAAAGCTTTGAGCCTTTGACAGGTCTACGTTAAATTCTGATTTCTTGGAAGACATGTAAGAACGAGTCTACATGGATAATGACTAGATAATAAATGATTGCATTTTTTCATCCACAATGTGATCTTTGTGAGCATATCTATTGATCTTCCTGTTCGCGTTGTATCGCGGTTTCAAAACGTGCAATTTAAACATATAATTTTTATAAACATTGTTAAGAATTTGATAAAATTGTAATTTGACAATTTTAAAAATGTACTTTATTGTTTGCGATATATTTTTTTACGTTTTCAAATTACAATTTTTTAAAAACGCATTTTCAAACGAAACACTTTTCAAAATTTATTTAAAAATACATTTTTAACCTACGAAAATGCATGGCCAAATAAACTCTTCCTAGTCAATATTGTAACTCGCAAAGGAAGATAAAGAGATACACAAGTTCGTAGTAGATATTGTATCTTGCGAGGAAAGTTAAAGAGAGATTGAAAGAACTTTCATGTATGTGTAATATTTTATTGACAAGCATTTGAAATGGTAAGCAGAAACAATTGGTAAACTTTCAGAATTATCGGATAGCTCCATAACAACCCCAGTCAACCACCACAGGAGCCTTAATTTTCGCCAACTCATGCATGTGCTGGTCTACCATAGATAACCTCAATTCCTTTCCTACTTGATATATATATATATATATGAACAAATTAGTTTTCTTTGAATCTTCAATTCAGTGTATTAAATTATGAAAATTGACGTATATCTAAAATAGTAAAACATATGTAATTCTCACCTTCTTTTAGGGAGGGGCCCTCTAAGATAGGTTAGTCAGATCCATAGGCTCGGGGATAGAGGGCCGGGCAGGGGGACTGCGAGGCTTGGGGGAGGAAGGTGGGGGTTTCGGAGGCTTGAGGAATAGAATTGGGCTGGACGGGTTAAGTTGAGGAGGGGAGGTGGTTGGGCTTTGTGAGAGATGGTAGATAAGAGGTTATTGTGAGAGGGCTTTTTGACATGCATTAGCATTTCCAATTATTTTGAATAGAAAAAATAAATAAAAAAAATAGATGTCAAAAGTTTTGTAAAATAATTGCATGTATAGCATTACTATTACGGATTTTGTGAAATAAGGGCTTGGATTCCACTGTTAAATCCTTGTTGCATTTACTCAGTCATATATTCTAGAGGTCCGATCCATGAGATTAATGTTTTTATTTTACATTATTTAATTTTTTATTCAAATATGGGAAAGGAGGTTACATGGGAACACAAAAATTAAGAAGGTCAAACTCTCCAACAATAAGCCCAAACAAAATTCAGTACTTGAAATAAGTACAACAAAGTAATTGGAAATGGACCAAAAATGGTCCCGTCCATTGTATCTTGGGCTAAAAGCCAAAAAAAGGGCCGCACAAAGCTTTATATGAAGCAAGCCAAAAGGTAGACCCAAGACTACTTGATTTCTTCTACAATGACGACCAACTAAAGATAATTGAAAGAGGAGAAGCATGCTAAAATCCAACTTGAGTCTATCAAAGGGGAAGGCCAAGCCAAAGGACTCCAATTGAAAAAGCCTCCACATAAGCCTTGTCGACTCATGCCAAACAACTAAAAGTGTACCTAATCATATTCCTACTTCTTTCTAGAGGATTTGACTTAACCAACGAAGTACAGCTCTAATCATTTCTCAAACAACACTCCAACCTAAAATTTGTAAGCTTCGATGTTGAAAATATATAATGAGACGATTTGTGATTTATTATCAACAAATCAATCAAGTGGTTTTGACATGTTACATATGGAAAATGGCATTCTATGAAAACAATATACGATTAAACATGATGCAAGTGGAAACACATATGATTATGACCTCACTATTGTTGATGTTTGCAGTATAAAAAAGAGTTTGTCTCTCTTGCAGTAGGCTACACATAGGAGGTAAACAACTTAGAAAACATGTATTTGGTCCTAGAGGTTGTGTTCTTGCTATTTTTTAGAGATAATAATGAGATCTTATGTATATATTATGTTATGTATTTTGCAGCAGGCTTCTGTGTGCATATCATTTTGAGTTGTCTTAAAGTGAGATGTAGTACCCGTTTCAGAAATGTGTTTCTTCATGTTATGGAATTTGAAATAAGAAACGCCAATTTTTTTTAACTACTCATGAGGCTTAGGGAAAGGCTTATAAGATCTCAATGGAGAAGGAAGAAAACCCCAAATTAAACGCAATACTCAACCCTAAATTCTCCTTTTGATATTTCTTTAATGTCAAGGCATGAAGGAGACACAACCAATGGTTGATTTTGCAGCCAAACACAACATAACAGCTGCCATTGAGGTTATTCCAATTGATTATGTGATTTTGATTTTTAAGAGCCATGAAACGCCTTTTGCTTTTGATTTTATTGTCTCTTAATGTTTTTGTGTTAGTTTCATGTTTGACATTGTTTTTAGATTTAAGGTTTGATTTATTGCCTAACATATAAAAGAACCTCTTGTCTTTAAAATTGTTAGTCATGATTGTGATGTCTACTATTTAGATATCTTTTAGAGTGAATGCAAACGACAAGACCAAAGTAAGAAAAGAAACTAGTAGTAAGATTGAGATAGCATATGATTCTTTCATTTTTTTCGTTTTTATTTTTATTTTTCAACTTAAGAAAGCACATGATTCTCAAATCATTGGGATGCTGGGCATGTAAAACAACATTTCTCTTGCCTTCTTTTTCCTTGTACCTGTTAAAATCATGAATGATTTGATAAGGGTGTAAATCATTTTCTTTGTCTACTTTGATTTTCAATGTTATTATATTACCATATTATTATATTATAGATATGTTCTATCTTTTAGTTCAATGTAATTTTTTAATATAAAATATCAACCCAAGGCATGGTATGAGAGATGGTAATCATAGTGGCTATGCTGTACTGCTGATTTCCAGATTAGGTTGTCACTAAAACATCTAATAGGCATTGACAAACAAATTGGAATTTTATCCCTGAATACTAGGGCTTCTACAGTAGAAAGATTTTTAACAATCTATTTGATCTTTGTTCAGTGAGATACTGGGCATCATTGGAGAAGAGTTTAAAACTGCGAACAATGGTCTAGTTTCATGTTTAAAATTATTTTTAGGTTTAAGGTTTGATTTTATACCTAACATAAATTCTTTAGTTATTTTTTCATTTGTTTTATTGTATTGATCAACTATGGAACTCTTCTAATTGTCAGGATGCTGCTTTTATATTTCACATCTTGAAAATTGTATATACAAAGTCACACACTTACACTTCAGCTACCATCAGGTTGGATTATAGTTTGCAAATTTAATTTTTCTTTTTTTGTAGGCACTGTTAGATGTAAAATTAGGTGATAAGATAGAAATCCTCTGTTGGTTTTGAGAAATTGGTATTTTCAATCTTTATGGTAAACTAAACTCTACTTGCTGTTATTAAATTGATGCCCAAGCATTTCTTAGAATTAATGGGCTTTAAAACTTCATTTTGTCCTCCCCAATACATTGTCCTCTTGATTTAAAAAATTTAGTAAGCACCCATTAGTTCTATTAATAATCCATTACATATGTTTGATACATTAATAGTCCCTTTAAATTCCACTCGACTGTCCCTTATTACAAAAATTTAATATAGTCATCTATTTGAATTGATACCATTAAATTTGTAAAGTTAATGCTTTTGATTTTAATGTAGTCAAGCCATGAATAAGAGTTGGATGACAAAGCATAGAACTTCAAAAGAGTATATGGACGGTGTGAAATCATTCTTGCAGTTTGCAGCAAACAACTCTACGACACCTGGGTTCATTTTGTATCCATGTAGGAGGTATTGCTTTCGAAAGACACTACGACAACAAGTTGTATACGACCACCTGACGTCGAGAGGAGGAATTTTGGAGGATTACACTGAATGGTATATGCATGGTGAAAACATTAACACCCTCGTTCATGTCGAGCCAATTCATGAAGGTTCCAGCGCAACACATGATGGGATGTCAGCACATGAAGGGTCTACTAGGATGCATGCCATGTAGCATGATGTATTCACTATGCACGATGCTTGAGTGGATGTAGAAGTTGAAATAGCATAAGAAGATCCCAATGAGGGGGTGAGGAAGTTCTATGAATTGCTTAAGGATGCCGATAAGCCCCTCCATGATAAAACAAAACATAGTAAATTGAGGGTCATTGTACGTCTATATAATTTGAAGTGTATGGGTGGATGGAGTAACACGATATTCTCTTTTTGCTTGAGTTTATCAATGAGTTGATTCTAGCCAAATCGTCGTTGCCTAGAGACATATATGAAGCGAAAAAGTACATGAAAGACTTAGGCCATCAATATGAGAAGATCTCGACTTGCCCCAACGGTTGTATGTTGTTTTGGAAGGATTGCGAGAAGTTAAAAAATTGAACAACATGCAACGCATCAAGGTGGAAGGAAGAGGATGGTCTGATTGATGGGTCGTCTCAAAAGTCGAAAAGAAAGTCATCGAAGATCTTGCGGTGGTTTCCATTGATACCAAGGCTACAAAGGTTGTTCATGTTACATCATATAGGCTATTTCAATCTCAAAGAAAACCATAGACTGAAAAAAATGCAATACAATTGATATGTCCAATTGACAAAAGTAATATTGTAGATGTATGAAATTTTTGAAGATTAAGATCTTGTAAGCCTTTCCCTAAGCATCATGAGTACTTAAGAAATAATTGGCGTTCTTATTTCAAATTTCATAGCATAAAGAAACACATCTCTGAAACAGGTACTATACCTCACTTTAAGACAACTCAAAGGATATACTTACAGAAACTTACTGCAAAATGCATAACACAATATATATATAAGATCTCATTATTATCTCTAAAACAATAGCTAGAACACAACCTTTAGGACTAAATACATGTCTTCTAAACTGTTTATGTTAGGGGTGGGTATCGGTTAAATCGGTGTCGGAATAGTCCATTTCGACAATCGAACCGAAATTGTCGGTTAATTCGGTTAATTCCCCGATTAATTACCGATATACTTAATTTTCGAAATAATCGGTTAAACGGTTAATTGGCGGTCGGTTAATCGGTTAACCGTAGGCTTTTTTTTAACTTGGGCCTAAGTATTTTAAATGGGCCAATTTCGTTTTTTTTTTTGCCCAAATCATTTTTTTTGCTCTTAACCGAAAATCTGCAGCCCAATTTAAAAGTGGGCTGTTTTTTTTTTTTTAGCCCAAATCAATTTTTTTTGCTTATCCGAAAATCTGCAGCCTTAAAAGTGGGCTGTTTTTTAAATTTTTTTTTAGGCCAATTTGGACTGTTTGGGCCCAGCTGAAAGGTGAAGACCGTGAAGTGAAGTGGTGATTCTGAATTTCTGGTGAACTAAAGACCAAGAGTCCAAGACCAAAGAAAGATTATTACATAAAAAAACTAAAAAATGGTAGAAAACGTTACAGACTTGCAGTCAAATTAGCCAATCTTACACTTACAAAACATACTTACAGTTATTCCACTATCACCATACATTTCAACAAATACATATCAGAAATTCAGAATCTCAAAATAAAATAAAAAAACAAAAGACTTACAGTTATTCCACTATCACCATACATTTCAACAAATACATATCAGAAATTTCACTATCACCATACAAACCATCCATACAAAGGAGTCAAAGGACTTACAGAAATTCAAAGACAAATTTGGTACGGCGTTGGATGGATCTTCAAATCAGAGACAAATCTGAAACACAATAAGAGTAAGAACAAAACAAAATGTGAGTGATGATCTGAGATTCTGAGGTGGATCTCCGAAATAAAATGAAAAA
>FXXK01000745.1:128699-233224 GCA_900184695.1 Betula pendula | reverse complement strand
CAAAAAAAAAAAAAAGAAAGCAAAGCAAAGCAAAGTGGATCTGTGGAACAGTGGAAGCCTGGAAGGAGTCGAAGACTCGAAGGACTTACAGTGGCATTGGCTACTGGCTATGGCCCATGGGCAGAGCTGGTGGGTGGTGGCTGACTGGCTGGTGTAGTGCGGGTTAGGTCCGTGGAGGTGGTCTGGTGGCTGGTGCGGACCGTGCGGTGCAGGTGCGATCCGTGGAACGGTGGACGTGGTCTGGTGGAGCCTTCCCTCCGATCCGTGGAGGTGGATCTGGTGGCAGGAGCGTTCCGTGGAGGTGGAGCTGGGGCTGTGCGGTGCGGTTCCTTGCTGGGCGGCGCAGTGACTCGGTGAGAGATTGAGAGACTGAGAGTGAGTGAGTGAGAGAATCGTTCCTCTTCCTTCGTTCGTGCGGCTGCGGCTTCGTCTGGAGCAGATCAGATCTGTGAGAGTTGAGAGATTTAGGGATAGCCCATCATAGCCGGATAGAGAGTCAAAGACTTAGAGAGTTTAGAAATTAGGACTTAGTCACTTAGGTTAAAATCTGAAGTTCTGATTTCTGAACCCCAAAAACGCCACCGTTTTGTAACTTTTGTTTAAAAAAAAAAAAAAAGGTAAACTTCCAAAACGACGTCGTTTTGATTAAATAAAATTAAAAAATATATGTCGGTTAAATCGGTTAACCGATTATTTAATTTTTTTAACCGACTACCGAATTAACCGAATTTCGGAATAAAAATTTATTCCGATTACCGAACCGACAACAGTCGGTTACGGTCGGTAGGTGGTTCGGTGGCGGTCGATAGGCGGTTAACGGTTAATTTGCCCACCCTTAGTTTATGTGCTTTGTTCAGTCTACTATAGGAGAGACAAAATCTCTTTTATACTGTAAACATTAACAATAGTGAGGTCAGAAACATTTATGTTTCTATCTACATCATGTTTAATCGTATTTTGTTTTCTTGGAACACTATTTTCCGTCTATGACATGTCAAAACCACTTGATTGATTTGTTGATAATAAATTACGGATCGTCTCATTGTATATTTTCAACATTGAATCCTACAAATGTTTATGAGAAATTGTTAAGAATTTTAGTAGAAAATGTAAGTAGATTAAAACCATAAATTGTACATAGTTTACCTTCATTTTGTATTTCCAGCCTTGTGCTTGAAGGGACTAACAGGTTTGAAAGATCTGTTCTAGTAAACGTGGAATCAACCCTTTCTACTCTAAGCAATCTTGTTGAGAAGTCCCATGATTAAACACTTTTGTCAAATGTGAAAAATGATATTTCTACCCTGCTGATAGTAGGGACATTAAATGATAGCAACCGATTTTTGTACTCAATAACAAACAACAAACTTTTAAAGTGTAACAAAATGTAACAAGGTTACCCAATTATTTTATATGTTTAAGATCTCAGCTTCATCAAATCTGAAACAAATGTCAGAATCTACAAACATACTAATGATGCCTTATGCAGAACAAGAGAAAACATAAGCAACCTTCCTACAACCAATATATACACAATTAGCATTACCTTTAGTTTCTCATTCACAGCAGCAAGTTGATGTTGAAGTATGCAAATCTAATCCCTTAGAGAAGATCATGAATCCTGTAAAAGGGCCCAAAATTTTACAACTATTGAAGGTAAGTATAAATAATCCAAACTATGGATAAACCCCTATTAAGCAAATTCATAACAAATCTTTTATCTTACATCTGTACTTCAGCCGGAAAACCTAAATGTATTATTGAAAGTGATATTATCTTGAAGATATTCTTCTAATCTTACACCAATTAGCCAATATTATTTAACCTTATTTCATATTTTGGTTTAAATTAGGTTGAGGCATAAAAACCTAATATTGATCGTGAACTAGGAAGTCAATCAACTTAAAATACAAGTGGCTTAGTAAAATATCAGGAGCCTCTGTAGAACACATTTTAATGTACTTGATAATAATGTCAAAATAGAAAAGAAGAGGCAGGGACAACAACTTTACCTTATAGCCATTAAGTACATCTTGTTCTAGCTGTGATATTTTTACAAAACTATTTTGCTGAGAAGTCTCATGATTAAACACTTTGTCAAATGTGAAATGGTATTTTTGCCATGCAAATAATAGGGAAATTAAATGATAGCACTATAATTTTGTACTCAATAACAAACAACAAAATGTAACAAGGTCTCCCAATTATTTTATAGGTTTAAGATCTCAGCTTAATCAAATCTGAAACACATGTCAGAATCTACAAGCATGCTAATAATGCCCTATATAGAATAAGAGAAAACATAAGCAATCTTCCTATAACTTGTACACAATCAGCGTTACTTTTAGTTTCTCATACTATAGTATGAAAATATGCTCCCTTTGAGAAGACTATGAATCCTGTAAAAGGATCCAAAATCTTACAACTATTGATGGTAGGTATATATAATCCAAACTAGGGATAAACCCCTGTTAAGCGAATTTGTGACAAATCTTTTATCTTTCATCCATACTTCAACTAGAAAACTTATATGTACTATCGAAAGTGATAGCATTTTAAAGAGATTCCTTTAATGTTATAGCAATTAGCCGATATTCTTTAAGCTTATTTCACATTTTGGTTTAAATTAGGTTGATGCATAAAAACCTTCTAGACATGCCTGTTTATGTATTGAATAAAAGGAAAATGGCATTAAATTGAAGCAACAAAGCGGGTAATATTATGAAAACAAAGTAAAACATCTTATAAGCATATTTTCCAACCCGCTTATTGGAATAAGAGAAATAAGTTAATCCATCCAAAAAAAACAATATTATTGCATTCAAAAGACATCAATCTTTAGTATACCATCAAAGGGTTGGAAAGTGCAGACACAATTGTACCCAGAGAAGATACGTCAATTTAGAGTTCCTAAAAAGTACATGGGCCTCCTTCTTTACCAATGCAAATATTACATTAGCTAAAGAAGATAAACTTTTATTGATAGCTTGATTGCAAAAACAAAAAAGGGTGTGGAACAAAAATCATATTAAAAACATATATACTATTAACAAATCAAAGAAGTGGGAGATTGATGAAATTCAACAAATAAACACTTGAATTCATTCAACCGGTCTTAGATTGAAGCAATAAAGTAAAGTAAAACAAAGCCGATAATATTATTAAAAAAGAAAAGAAAAGAAGCAAAACATCTTATAAGCACATTTTCCAACTCACTTATTCGAAGAAGTGAAACAAGCTAATCTATTCAAAAAAACAATATTATTGCATTTAAATGTAATTCAAACTTTCACTTAACAAGTGAGTCTTAACATGTAGAATATTTAATTAAATGAGAGGTGGCAAAATTTTTGAGTTCAAACTTTATCTTCCTCATTTACCCTTATTTCAATTAAAATAGTCCACATTGTTCGATCCTACAAATTAAATTATTAATTTAGCATTTTCTATCGGCTTAAACTTTAATTTTGAAACAATTGATAATTTAACAAACTCCTTCATGAGATAAATATCTCTTAGAATTTCTAAATAACGGGTAGACACAGGCAATTTGCACGCATATTGGGGCTTGTATATGTGAAGGGTAAGTTGTATTAAGATCCTCTAGATTTTCCAGGATAACTCCTCTATGGAGTTTTTAAAATCCTAATCACTATTTTTAAATTAAATTATTCAAATTTAATCATTTTAGTATTTACTACTAATAAAGTCCGTTAAGGAGTTATTGCCAGGTTAATTAGGAGTAATTGAGATACAATGAGATTTTTTTTTCTTGTAAAAAAAAAAAAAAAAGTGTTATATATAAGAGGATAAGATTAGGGCCCATAAGATCACTAGAAAACCCACCTAGTTTAAGCAACATAAGTAGATGGGAAAACTTTAGCATTGGCTGCCGCTTTGTTTGTTAAAGCTGTTCTATTCTCCCATTTGCTTTCTTTTCTCAAAATAAACAATTTAAAATATAAAATATTCAAAATTATTTTCACCCGTGTCACATCAAAACACTTATTTCAAACAAGAACTAAAAAAACACCATAAAAAAAAGCATTAACAAACATATTTAAATCATAAAAGCTTTCTTATGCGATCCTAAATCTCTCCATCCCAAAGCTCCGAAAGAGACTTGTAAGGGCCTTCATTAGAGATAAATTCATTTCCAGGAAATCCTTTACGCTGTGGAATTTGACTGATCTTTTGTGAATCCTCAGGGCTCAGCTTCCAGTCAAATATGTCAAGGTTTTCTTTCATCCTATCCTTGTTAAAGCTCTTCACAACCACACTCACTCCTTGCTCATGTACCCATCTTAGAGAAACCTTCACATAACAACAGAATTACCATATTTTGCTTAAAATAATAAAGTTAAATTTGATCCATTTTACTAATTTTGTTTTTTTTTTTTTAGAAACACACTAACTAAATTTATCCTTTAAAGGTAAAAAATAAAACTTTGATCCATTTTTATGCACTCCGCCTTTTACATTTGGAAAAGCGTGCTAGCTTGAACAGGAATGCAACAACACTTCATCGGATTGAGCTCATTTAGCGTACGTTAACTGCCAACTTATAGTCAAACTATGGAGCTTTAGGAGTCATATGTACTTTAGGGTCCGATTGAATTTGCGGTTTTAAAACATGTGATTTTGAAAGTAACAATTTCAAAACGTGCAATTTGAAAAATGCAACTTAATCTTTTAAATCGTGCGTTTTTAACAATGCACCTTATTGCTTGCGATTTAAAAACCAAGGGCTTAATGTATAATCATGAATATGCTAAAATAAAATAAAATAAATGCTACAACTAATATTTCTTATACCGGGTGACAATTGGGTCAAATATCAAAAGCATGCCCAAACCGAAAATATTGACCTAGTAGTTTGAGTAACCACTCAGAATTTCTTGAAATTTGTTGTTAGAATTACATGAAATTTCGGTAGTTCCTTAATTCGACAGGTGAGCTTTGCATCTCAAACTTGGGTAGATGGATCTCACACTTGTTTTTTTATTAGAATTGTGCGAATTTTGAGTTTGTGAATTGTATAAAAAATTGCAACCCTAGATTTCATGGTCTAATTCAGCTTGGTCTAAAAAAAAGCCGTGGCGGAGTGCATGTTAATTAAGTTGATTTCTTTTCCTATTCTAAGAACAAATTAAATCCCTTCCTCGATCCCCCAATATATTACCTGAGCAACAGTTTTTCCTTTTGCCTTGGCAATCTCCTTCAGCACCTCGCATTCCATAACCCAGTTTGTTCCCCACAATGTTCCTTTGCCTCCCAAGGGAGAGTAAGCAGTGATATGTATGCCCATCTTCTCACAGAACTCTCTCAGCTTCTTCTGTTGCCAAAGCGGGTTCATCTCCACCTTCCAAAAGCAAAGCATGCAACAGATCATAGTGATGCAAATATCCAAAATCTCAAACAACAACATTAATATATGCTACTTATTGGAAAAAGAATTTGAAGAAAAAAAAAAAAGACTTACTTGATTGACGGCTGGAGGGATCTTTGCTGTGGCAAGTAGGGTTTCAAGCTTTTTGCATGAGAAGTTGCTTACACCTATTGATTTGGCCAGGCCAAGCTTTTGACACTCCTCCATTGCTTCCCACACAGACTTTAAATCTATGGGAAGGAGGTCCTCCTTCTTAACAGGCAGCTCACATTCCCCTGGCTTCACGCTTACTGGCCAGTGAATCAGATAAAGATCAACATACTCCAACTTCAGATTCCTGCATATATATATAACAAATAAGATTCTTATTCATTCACTATATATATATACTTCTAATAAAACACAAAAATGCTTGCCTACTTGGCTCTAAATGTTTAAGTTGGCATGAGAAGAAAGAGCAGAAAATGGTTAAGTTCGACGAACTCTGCTCTACAATACTATGTTGAATTACCACTTATCTTTTTAGGATAAATTGATACGATTTGAACTCAGGACATGTTAAATCATCATTTATTCAAACAGTTTAAACGGTTAAAAAAAATAATGAATTTAATAATTTAATTAGCATTCTAAAAACAACAATAGGAAAAGTTTGATTTAGTACTTGAGTGTTTTCTGAAGAGCAGGGAGGACATGATCGTGGTGTGCATCGCTGCACCAAAGCTTGGAAGTGATGAAGAGTTCGTCTCTGGACTTGATTAAGCCAAGGCGTAGAGCATCATCTATGGCTTCCCCGAGAAGCTGCTCAGTCTGGTAAAGATATGCAGTATCAAAGTGTCGGAATCCCAGTTTGATTGCATGAAGAATATATTCTCCAGAGGAAATTCCAAAAGGATATTCCGCAGTGCCGAAGCCTAGAAGTGGAATGGCCTTGCTAATAGAGCCTTGTAGGGGGAGCTCTGGAAGGCTACCCATTTTCCTTCGTCTATTCTGTGATTTCCACTTCCCTTTGCGTCACACATTTATACACTACACAATAATCGTACATCTTCTTTATTCTTTTTAAATAATAATAATCAAATAATTAATTTATTATTTTTTTATCGACTTAAATTTTTAAGACAATTATTAATTTAAAATGATATCGAAACAAATTAAAATTATAAACTTTATCTTTAAGATTTATCTTTTATTTTAATTAATATTTAAACAACTGCTGATTTATATTATTAAAATCAATCAGCAATTTAGTAAATAAATAATAAAGACATAAATTTTTTACGAAAAGATAATATGTGTTTTTTAATATAGAATTTCTCATATATATATAAATATATATATATATTTTCAATGCATTAGGTAAAAAAGGACATTACATTCGATCTCTCAAAAATTTTAACACATTGCTCTCTCCCACTCTAAACAATCATGCCAACTTGTCACCCGGACCGACGGTGTCGTTTTCTCTATTTTATTGGATGTGCCAATCGCCCTGTTAGGCTGTACCAGAATCTGCTACGTATTTGAAAACAAACAGTTCTCATCTCTCAAAAATTGCGGCTAAAACAGGCTGGTGGGTATACCTCCAGATTTTTGATCATCTATGGTGAATCTACAAATATCTATGCACATGCATAGCAGATTCGCGCTCTACAGGAACGTATCTGCAACTCAACCGCACCAGATCCGTGGTTGCTTCCGCCAGACATGTGAGATCTGCGCCCATCCGCAGTGAATCTGTACGAATGCATATTCTAGCATGACAGATCGGTACTCATGTGCATCGGATGTACTTTCCGGATTCGGATCCCCTCGTATTCCGACATCGGACATACGAGATATGTTCAATCTTTAACCTGTTTTCCAATATTTAATTTTTATTGTTAGGAGTCAAAGAGAGATTTGAATGACAAGATTCGTTGGGCTTGGGAAACAGAAATAGCAGGATCAATGCACATTGTTATAGTGATAGCGTTGGTATTGAGGAGGCCACGCGTCATCTTACTGGTGAAGGAGAATCTCGGTGAAAGATAAGGATAAGGATCAGCATGAAAGCCACGTGTTAAGAAGTTAGTGAGGCTGCAGTTGGGCTCAGTGGGCTGAGGCTTGCAAAAGGGCTGATAAGAGTCTAGAAGTATAAAGGCTAGTGGGTTCAGTTATTTCGGACGGATCCAAAGAATCATACTGTTAGCCCAATAGTTAGAAGTAGAAGATAGTCTGTAGCCTTTTCTCTGTAATGTTCATCTTCGTTCTTGAATACAAGTTTCCGATTCAAACATAATCCTTTTCTTTCAATCATAATTCATTTCTTCCTACAAAATCATCCCGATTCCATTCAACATTGCAATTACGATAACCAGAAAAATCCAAACAAATACAAGTGTGTTACATTTATATACTGTGACTGGTTGCGTGCGTGACTCCGCCTTGAAGATTATATTCTCAAGAGGAGTTGCCGAAGCCTAGAAGTGGAATGGTCTTGCCATTAGAGCCCTGTGGGAGGAGCCCTGGAATGCTGCCCATTTTCCCTCTTCTATTCTCTGATTTTCGGCTTCCCCTGGTCATACCTTTATGGAATCGGATCCTCTCCATTTCAAAAGAAATGGAGAGGAGCCGGTTCATGGCTCTCAGATTTTTTAAAAGAATCAAAGGTTAAAAATATGCCACGTCATTTGGAAAACAAGCTGCTTTAACGTTTGCACGTTGTCATCTAAACGTTGAAGTTTAACGTCATCTTCCTCTTCCATTCAAATCCAAATCCCCTCTTCCATCCCACTTCCTCAGCTACCGGACTCTCCATCGCTGGCTTTTGGTGTTCCTCTCCATGAACAAAGAACAAGGAAGAGGACTATGTGTTTGTGTTATTGCTTGAGAGAGAGAGAGAGAGGGCTGGTTGTGTCGTGAGTGCCAGATCTTTTTTTTTTTTCCTTCTTTCTTATATATTACTTTTGCTTGGTTGCCGGGAAAATTATGGGAAAAAGAAAAAGTAAAGAAAAGAAAATCAAGAGATCAGGGCTTTGGGTCAAGGAAGAAGACTCTATATTTGTGTTATTGCTTTAGAGAGTGAGAGATGGTTGTGTCCTCAATCTATGTATCAGATCTCAATCTTAACATAGTTAAGATTTTATATTAAGTTCTTTTTTTTTTTTTTAATTGATAATATAACTAATCTTTCTTGTGACATTGTGAATCTTGAGTCAGACTTTATCAATTTTAATTTTCGATGCAAAAATGGCATAGATTCACATTTAAAAATCTACACTTCCAAAAAAAAAAAAAAAAAAAAAGTAAAAATGATAGAGAATCATTATCTAACTAGTATACCCTGTTAGACTGTTAAATATCAGCCACGCTTTCTCCTGTGTTTTCAAGACACAGTTCACGCTTAAAGAAGATGAAGACAAGAATTCTCTCCATTTCTCACTTCCTCTCTTCATTATTAGCATTCACAGTAGTGAGTACTATTTGTACCAACCCCTTTCGTTTCTGGAATTCTCCATAATTATTGAACTAGGAATTTTTTTAAGAGAAAGAGAGAGAAAAGGTACTACATTTTAATCAATTCATGATCCTTTTTATAAAAAACCAAAAAAAAATTGAATTTGATTTTAGTCTCATACAAATTGGAACATGCATAATCATTCTCAGTTAGACATTTATGTGAGCTTTTATATTTGTATAAGAAGCTAAGTACAAAGTATTATTCTAATTAGCAAAACTCTACAAATAAACGCAAACCGATTCAAAAGTAAGTTTAAAAACCTGCATACATTTTGAAATTACTTGAAAGTTGAGTTAAATTTGTTTTCAATATTGGTTCAAATGTTGAATTTGCTCTCATGCATAATCATCCAAATTGATGTGTATGAATTGTTTATGGTGCAAATACATTTTTTTCTTACGTTTCATTAACCTTTACATACAATGAAGCTGACGCCATATTTACACAACCGAATAGGTTTTTTTCTAAGGCAAAACAGTAAGTGAGAGACTATTCTCAGCGGAAAGCATGATTGTAGTCATGGAATGGAAATTTTTGTAAATGAAGTGGGCCAACCATCTTGAAGATGCATAGCATAGCACCGCCATTGAAACCATTGTGGTTCTCGCAGCTGCTGACATTGCACCCTGCTTGGCTGCAGCAACAATCCCAATTAATGCAATACAGGCAACTTGGAGGACAACTTCAAGCACATTGAGGCCTTTATGTGCAACACTGCAACTGCGGCAATTCACCACATGGGACCTGTACCTGAAAAATAGAGAAATATGAATGCATTGATCAGACTAGGAACTTTCTAAATCTTCTAAGAGCATCTCCAACAATGTTCTTTATTTTAGCTCTTCAAAAAGCAACATTCTAAAATTACAATGTCCTCCAATTTTCACAAAAGAAAAGGGACAGTTTTCCTCTAAGTTAGGTTGAAGTTCTCCCAACTCAATCAATTAATCTGAAATCTATCTTCAAAACATGTGATTTTCACATGCATTTTTTATAGAATTAATAGAGCATGTGATTTTCTTTGATAAGTAATAGAGCATATGATTTTGACATGCATGTGAAAATCATGTACTCTAAGGATAAATATTAATTTAATAGATTGGATTAAAGGATTTGGAGGAAACTTTCTAGAGAAAAGTAGTAGTATGAAGGCATTATAACAAGTATAATTTGTAAGCTGATTTGATGTAAAGCATAGTATGTGAATGATAATTGGCCAAGTAAAGGATCACGGTTTAGTGGTTGCAATGAGAAACAGGTTTAGCTTCTATGCTTCTGCAGAGATCTTTGGTACACTTGTAACATTCTCAAAATCTAAGAGGATAATAAAAAAGTTACCACTTTCCAGAGTCAAAAAATGTAATCAAATTGGAGCTCAAATCCACATTTGTAGTTGTCTGAATTACCTGTCCATCAGCTGTTCTTTAGGAGGAGTTTGAGGAAGAGCTCCACTATACTTGCCTCTCCAATCAACTTGACCACCAGCATACTTGTTTAACCATTTTCTAAATCCAACCACAAGAGCATCCGACTTTGTTGGTACAAAACATGCTTTCTGCCAGTTGGTTGGACCGGCATCCATTATCTTCCGCTCCTATAGAAAGAACTCAGGAGTCAGATGTTACTAATCAAATGTACTATAATGTTATTCAGTGTCTCTATTTTTGTGACTGGTTGTAATCATATGTATAAACGACAGCAGTCACAACCTATTTTCTTCTCTTCTTGCTGGAAACTAAGCTAAAGAGTAATGCTTTGCTGGGAAAGAAACGAGGTTACCAATCACAGCAGGGTATATCACAGTTTTGAAGTGGAAAATGTGTAGTGGTCACAATTTCTATCCTATCTACTAAAAGGTTTCATTAGATGGATTAGACATTTACAAGGATTGAGAAATTTCAAAATTGAACCATCTCTGTGCAGTGTTTAGAAAATAATCATAATAGTAAGGAACCGTTGTTATGCAGCTAGAGATAAATCCGTGAAAGTAGATTGAACTGGGAAGTGATTTTCACGGGCTACAAGTGCTACCTAGTATATATTTCCAACTTCCAATTCAGGAAACTCGGTTGATTTAAATAGCAACAACAAGGACATTAACAGCTAAATAAAAAAGAATGAAGATCCTATATAACTTAATAAATGAAGAATTGAATGTTGACATCAGAAAGAAACACATGATAAATGGTTGTTTTGTTCGGAAATAAACAGAACACCATTGTATCAGGAAGGAAGCTATCAAGTTCACTTGTACACAAGGCTCCTGAGCATGGGGACCTACAACTTTAGAGCATTATCATGTCCACGCGAAAGAGGAAGCAGAATTCTAGGTCTCATCTCAAATACCTAAAGAATCCCCCTATTTGCTCAAGATGAGGATACGATTCCTGCAGTCAATCTACTAAAGAACAAGAGGAAGAAATGAGCAGCTTCAAGCATTTAAGTGTTTCTCCAGGATAGTTCTTATGGGTTATTTGGGTTAGCAATCAAGATGTTGCTCGAGCCCATAAGGAGTCCAGAACTCAAGTTTGTGGCAATGCTACCAAGGCAACCAAGCAGACATCTTGAAAACAAAGAAATTAAATAAAATGAGTTACAGCATGAATATTGAAAAAAGTTTTTATACTAATAAGTTGAGCATAGAGTAAATGACCATAGAACAAAAGTTTTATGAGAAAAGGCCATAGTGTTCTTTTCATCTTATCCCAGAACTTGGGCTTTACCTCAAGTTGTAAAGGGCAGAGTGGGTTTGGGTTAAGTCTTATGTTCAAATCTTGCCAACAAAAAATTAAACAAGAAAATCCTGTATGTTGCTCGAATTAAGGCTTTACCTCAAATTTTCCCCACCATGTGTTGTTTCTTTTTCGCTCTCAAATTATATATGGAATGCAAGTTGGGTTTATACTATATTGAAAGTTATATGCTATATGTTATCTTTCATGATAGCAGAACCCTGGAACATGTCATTATGGTTGATCTGGTGATCTTACCAATGACTTTGATTTGTAACTCGTAAACAGAAAAAGTCATTGGTAATGGAATAAATCGATTAGCAAGATGAAACAACTATGCAATGACATAAGAGATGGGAATTACCTCAACGTGAAGAAGATATAAATCAGAATCTAAAATTAGGTTTTGTCCCACATGAAACATCCATCGTGGCACAACTTTATCAATCCAAATACCAAAGTTTCTTGGGAAGGTCCATATCAGTCTGCTACTACCTGGACTAACTGGAATACAAATAAAAATCAAAGCCATTTTCCGCTGCACTGACATTTTCTGCATTAACCAAAATTTACGTAAATAGAAGTACTAAGAACACATATAACAACAAATAAAAAAGGATTAAAAAAAATTTTCAATTTTGTTTGATCAGCTTAGTATGCACAGTGGATCAACCTAATGTTTTTACCTTCTCAGTTCCACTTGATGATGCAGATCCATTAGTTTGATCCACCACAGGATTAGTATAAGCATAAAACACACACGGGGGAATAAATTTGTTTAAGCTCCACCCCTGATTTGCATTGAAGCCATTGATGTCTAACTTTTTAATCATCAATTCAAGCGGTCTGCCCCCCTCTCTATCAGCCTTCACAGTGAAGGAAAATTTATTTCAGTTATAAATTAAGAGAACAGGACACATTGACTGGAAATAAGGATTATGAGAAAGTTCTTATCTGTTTTTGGGTCGTGGAATTCGCATAATTCCATGATGCGCATATGGAACATGAGCAGGGTCCATAAGATTTTCAATCAATACCTCATACCTGAAAATTCAACATCAATATACTCTCAATAAGATCTGCTCAAGAGAAAATAGGTGAAAGAATAAAAAGAAGAACTAAACCCCGAATTAGAGATGCCCAACTTTTAGTAATACATTCATTTGAAGAACAACCATATAATATTTTTGCCAATAAAAAGGAAGAAGAAAATTTTATCAGGCAAGAAGATCCAATCTCTAATGAAATTAGCCAAAATATAGAAATAAAATTTTAATACGTTATATCAAGTATCAATATTATGTGTGCCTAAAATTTCTTTAATATATAATAGAAAATAAGGCCACATAGAGTTACATGAGTAGAAACAATGGAGTCTCAGGGTTGGTTTTGGTAAATTTTGAGAAGTATTTGGGGTTTTGGGCTTTGAAAATGGTGAAAATTGGCCACATTTGAAAAGTGTTGTATTTGGGGTCCACAAAAGATAATTCGTTTAGTAAAATTAGTTTAAATTAGAAGTAGTGGTAGAACACACCCGTAAGGAATATCTCTATTTCCCATTAATCTAGAGTAGGAAGGATCATCTAGTTGTGGGATGTAAGGTGGTTTTCTCTTCGCAAGAATATCTTTGTATTGAGGATCAGTGTTTGGCCAAAACCAAACAATGTCGTGCTGCACGGTACTTGGATAAGCAGCTACACATGCTTTCTTGAATGTGTGCACCTGCATAATTGTTTGGAAAGGTTAATTACCATCACAGTGCCCAAGAACTATAAATGTTTGGAAACGTGGGGCATGCACTGCTTTGAGAAGAACATGAGAAAGCTTCACTTCAATTTCAAACATTGTAATATTTGATTACACTTAAATGATACAAGAACAATGCAATTATATCTCATCTTCCGGAAACTTGTATCCAAGGTTATCATAAATAGCAACCTGCAGTGTGCCGGAACAATCCAAAGAATTGGAGAGTCCAATGCCTAAACAATAAATTGGGTGACCTAGACAATTCATCATATTTTCTCTTTCTAATTTCCCCTGTATAGGTAGACCTAAAGATGTCAAAATTAAAAATCCAATGGAATGGAAAATATTGAAAGATGGATAAGAGACAAAAGGAATGGCCATGGCACATGAAGAGCATAATATGACTAGGGACACTTATTGATACTCCTTTTCTCAATTGTCCAATGCCTTTTAAGTAAATATGTAGAATGTGTGGCGTAATAATGAGTTATCAACCGCTTTTAATTGGTAAACATGCTTGTTAGAGCTGGTAAAGTGAGCTTTGCAAGTCTCCTTCCTTGTACCCCATTCTAGTAATTGATCTACTACAAGGTCCTCATCATTTTGCAGCAATGATTAGAAGTTTCAAGTAAGAATAATACTCTTTGAACACCTTGTTAGGCAAAAAAGTAAAACATGGATCCTAACCATTCTGTCATAACTTTTTAAAACAAATCAATTAATTGTATTTTGAACTTTTGAACAAACGTGGAACTAAGTGTAAGATCCTCTAGCTTCAATTAATGCAAAATCACACAATGTGACATACCTTGTTCCTTCTATTTATATGATAAAATAAATTAAGATCAAATAAAACTGTGAAGTAAGAGAGCGCTTTAGAAAGTAAAAGGGGCCATTCCCAGCAATAATGGACTGGGACAATCGTTGCTGTAAATTATTAAGAATTGAATGCTGCATCGAATCCTTATCTCCCACAGACATTCAACAAATGTAACTATTGACGAGATATGGTTAGAATCGTTAGATCCTTTTCATCTGGTCAAGAACATTTTTTTTTTTGTTCTTTTTTCTTTTCTCTGCCCTTTTTTTTTCAGGAAAGATGACAAGAAGGAAAAGAGTTAGCCATCAGAAAGAGCATATGAATGTTCACATTCTATCCTTATTAAAGATAATTGAACTCATATTCACATTAGGCCTCTAGCTGTTGGATAAAATTAACAGATTCCAAGTTTTGCACTCATGTGACAAGAATCCTACCAAATATACTCAAAAGCATCAGAAAACAAGCAAAAGCACTGGCAAAATACTGTCCCAAATTCCCAAAAGTGGAGATTTCAATCAAGACTTATTACCGGAGGGCCATCAGGAGGTGCTTGAGGGATGAACTTGCAATCACCAGAACCATTAAAACACCAACCATGATACACGCACTGCAACCTGCCCCACTGATCGATCCTTCCTTCAGACAGTGGAGCCAACCTATGAGGACAGGTATCATCAAACACTTTCCAAGCACTCTCATTTCTATCCCACCACACGACCAGATCAAGACCCAACACTTTTTTCGCATGCGGCACCCTCTTGTCCAGATCACAGACCGGCATAACTGGATACCATTGTGCATACCAATCAAATTTCTCACCTTGACTGCGAGTTTCAAGCTCTGGCTCAGGTGGGTTTGTGGGTTCTGTTGAAACGGTGGATGATATGGCGGTAAAAATCTTGAACTTCGATTGGTTTTTGTTAACTAAAGAGAAAGAAGAACTGGGAGTTGGATTGAAATGAAAATTCAAGAACATGGGTTTTCTGAATTGGGTTTTGCTAAGCGTAGATCGGATGTAAACTGAAGGAACAGTAGACGACGCTTTCAAAGATTCCATGGTTGCTTCTTTCACAGCTCAAACTAGAGAAATGCAAGTTTGTGAATGAACTTGTAATGTTCAAAATTCGTAAGTATAAAGAGGGGACAGTGAAGTGTAAGTTTGTGACTGAACTTGAATCTCTGAATTATCCATACAAGAAAGCCTGAAAATTTGAAACGGTTAGCATTTGTACGGTTGAATAGATAACGTGGATACGTGGTGTGAGTTGCAAATAGCTTTTTGCGGTATAATTTTAAGGAAAAAAATATAAATTGGTTCGCCTAGTTGGTTTAAATTACAAATTTCTTATATTATGTAAAAAAAAATTTAAAAAAATTTGTGATTGACCAAAATAATAAATCATTTTCTAAAGTAAATTTTTGTCATTCATTTTAATAAAAATTGTTAATTTATCACATAAATCATTTTAACAATAGTACATCTCCTTTTAAATTTTTTTTTATATCACAAAAAATAATTTTTAATTTAGATCGACTACAAAGATTAATTTTATATTTTTTCCTAATTTTAATTTGACAGGAAGCTCCCTCAAACAATACTCCCTCTACGCTACTTTCGTTTGACGGAATTAGTCAATCTGCCAGCAACACAATATTGTCATATATGTACCCATTATATATATATATATATATATAATTAAAAAAAAAACAGAACTTTCTTTCTAATCGGGTAGGAATATAAAAAAGAAACATAAGGGGTACAAATATGCAAGATAAAAACCTAACAACATTTGAGAATAGGCCAAATAAGAATTAAAAAAATTAAGATGAAACTAAGACATCAATAATTAAGAATTGGTTGAAACTAAGACATCAATATTATGAGATACTTTTTTTTTTTTTTCTATTCATTATTTTGAGATACTTATAAGTTACAAAATGTAGTTTGTAGCACATACAATGATGTCCACCTAAATGACATAGAAGATTAACTAAGATGAACCTAGGGTTGTTCGACTAGGGCCTAGCAATGCATGAATTTCAGCTTGGTCACCCTCATTCATTAGGAATAAGAGAGATTTATTTTAATGCCAATATTTTGTTTTGTTGTGTTTATAAATTTAAAAGATACTATAATATTTAAAATTTTAAGTGATGTAGCAACAAATTTATAATGTTACAACATATACTCATGTATGTAAAATTTAATTTTTATCGTAAAATAAATTATTTCTATATTACTTGAAATTGAGAGAATTCTAATATCATTCATTAAGCAAAGTAAAAAATAAGATGGGATAACTAATGGTCATTACTTGTTCAAACAAGTGGTATTCCCGGACAATTAACTGCTTCGATTGTTCTTCTTTCTTTTGGATTAATGCTCAATAACAATAACCAAAATGTCAATCAAGAAAATATTTTTCTTTTTATTTATCGCATGTATTTTATATCAATTAACGTGACGTATTTTAAGTGATTTTTTTTTTTAAATGACAGACATGTGAAGCCATTTAAGGGCCTCTTTGAAATTGCAATTTTAAAAAATACGATTTTAAAAAATGCGATTTGAAAACGTAATTTTTGAAAACGCAAATAAACGTTTGGCAAAATCGTAGTTTAGCATTTAGAATCGTAGTTTAACATTTAAAATTCTGCGTTTTCAAAAAAGTACCCAATTAGCTGCGATTTGAAAATGTAAATTTTCTTTGTTTTCAAATCGCAATTTTTAAAAAACTCAGTTTTCAAATAATTCAATTTTTACGATTTGGTTTAAAATCGCATTTATTGTCTACGAAATCGTAATCCTAAACGCACTCTAAAACATGTCATATCAATCGCTATAAAATGAGTATAATAAATTAATATAAAGAGTAACATTATTCTATCAAATTATTTATAAAAATAATATTACCTATTATATTCATATTTTACTGGACTGATTGTTCGAATGTTCATCGACTATTTTTTTAACGATAACTAATTAAATAGTTGATGAATACTTTCAGCACCAACCTAGTAAGATGAAATTGTAGTACACTAGTAGGTACGATAACTCTATTTATAAAACTTGTGAATTTTGTCTTTGTTCTTTTAGCAATTTCATTGCGGTATTTAATCGGTGGTTTGGGTTTTAAAAAGAAAAGAAAAAAGAAAGAGAAAAGAAAAGCAATTATCACCTGCATGGCAACTTGATCATGATAGCGTACCCAACTCACTGATGTAGACAATCCAACACCCCCCTTTCCTGTGGGCTATGGCTTATTTACGAAGGAACAAAAGCTTAAAACATGCTCTGAACAAACGGCTCTATGTTTTAGCACGAAGGAAAGATCAGTAAACTCAAAGACATCTCAGCTGAGACCCACCACCACCAGAGAGAGATCTCGCATTTTCAACTGTAAGTAAAAGCGCTGTCCCCCCATTCTCTTTCCACTTCAATTTCCTCACTTTCTTTCACAAACCCACTTGTGTTTCTTGCACTGATTTCAAGATCTGATCGGTCACTGTAATAAAATCTAAGGGGTTTGGGGGATCTGGGTGTTTCGGGTTTTTCTTGAAAGATCAAGACTTTCAAGACAACCCATGAAAGAGGCGGATCCAAGCGCTGAGCCCATTGGGCAGAACCTGATAAAACTGATAAGCAATCTGTGTTTCTCAGTGTTTGTGTTCTCAGTTCTCATATTTGCAGTAATTGCCATCACCTACCAACCCCCAGATCCATGGCTGGAGTCTGCTCCCGCCCTGACCAAGCTATTCACCGAGTCTGAAAACGCCACTTTCAAAAATGACAATTCCATCCTCAAAACTGGGGAAGATTTGCTTTTGGCACCCGCTCGGGCAGTGTCGCCCACAAACAACCCAATCACCGAGGCGGTGATAGAGAAATCCGAAGAGCAAATTGCCGATTCGACCCCAAAATCGGAATTGGGTTGCGACGAAATGGGGCAGGTGGTGAATTGTTCAGACCCGCGGGTTGTGATTGCGGTTGAGAAGTTTAATTTGAAGGTTTTTAAGTCCATTGTGTTCTTGGACTATCAGACCGCAGTTAAGGGGTCAAAATCGAATGAGTGTGATGTGGCATGGAGATTTAGGAATAAGAAGGAGAAATCTTGGAGGAGGTATAGGGATTTTAGGAGGTTTAAGATTGGAATTGGGGAGAATTGTACGTATAAAGTGGTGCAGGCGGGTGCGTGGCATTCGGGTATTAATGCCCGGCGGCCTAGGAGTAGAATCAGTAATGCCACGAGGAGGGGCAGTGGGAATAATGCTAAGATTGCCCCAACTGTCCGGGATGAGGAGATCAATGACACAATCCCAAGTTTGGGGCCAGTGATGAATTTCAACAAGGGGAGGTACTTGTACTATTCGCGCGGAGGAGATTATTGTAAGGGAATGAATCATTACCTTTGGAGTTTCTTGTGTGGTTTAGGGGAAGCTATGTATTTGAATAGGACCTTCGTGATGGATTTGAGTATATGCTTGGCGGCGCCTTATAATCCAAGTAATAAAGATGAGGAGGGAAAGGATTTTCGGTATTATTTTGACTTTGAGCATCTTAAGGAGGTGGCATCAATTGTGGAGGAGGGTGAGTTTTTGACAGGTTGGAAGAAATGGAATCGGAGCCATAAGAGGAAATTGCCTATTAGGAAGGCAGTGAGCTATAAGGTGACGCCGATGCAACTCAAGAAAGACAAGAACACAATTATATGGAGGCAGTTTGATGCTCCGGAGCCAGAGAATTATTGGTATAGGGTATGTGAAGGGGAAGCTGCTAAGTATGTCCAGAGACCGTGGCACGCACTTTGGAAATCAAAGAGATTGATGAATATTGTTTCGGAGATCAGCGGGAGAATGGACTGGGATTTTGATGCGGTTCATGTGGTTAGAGGGGAGAAGGCACAGAATAAAGAGCTTTGGCCTCATTTGGATTCTGATACAACCCCTGATTCGCTCCTTGCAAAGCTGAAAGGGATGATTCAACCTTGGAGGAATCTGTATGTAGCCACCAATGAACCATTTTACAATTATTTTGATAAATTGAGATCTCAGTACAAGGTGCATTTGCTTGATGATTACAAGGAATTATGGGGAAATACAAGTGAGTGGTACAATGAGACGACGGGACTAAATGATGGAAGACCGGTTGAGTTTGATGGATACATGAGAGTTGCAGTGGATACTGAGGTCCTTTATAGGGCAAAGACACGTGTGGAAACATTCTATAATTTGACCAAGGATTGCAAGGATGGAGTTAATACGTGTTGAACAGGTCGGGCTATCCCTTAATGCTTTTACTTAAATTCAAATGTCTTTTTACTTCTTAGATTCAGTTTCGGAATGATACTTTCAGTCAATTCTGGTTTCTTTTCTGTATTTGAATGTTCTTTTATTGCATTGGTGATCTTTATTTATGACAAGCCAATATCTGTACTATTTTATGACAAGCCCCCGACCAATGAACACTCCCAGTCCCAAGTTCTGCAAAAGAATTCCCCATTTGGTTCTTTACCATATAGGATGAGAACTGACTTTATTGTGAAAGGGGGAGAAAAAAAATCAGGAAATACAGAGGAAGAGAGAGCTCTGTAAATGATATTTCTACCGTCAGTGAAGCTTATGTTCCTTACAGCATGTGCACCGGAATTCACCTCTTAGATGGGATGACAATCGAAGATAAATGTGCTTTCTTTTCGGCTATGTAACGGAAGTAGGGTAGTTTTGCCCTGTTTGGCTTGTGGTTACAATTCATGTACTTGTGTCTATATTTCAATTTATTTTGGTGTCTATGAACCAATGATGCCTGTGTAACTGTGTTGGTTAGCCTTGTAACATTTCTTTATACTTGTTGTAATAGGGTCGGATACATAATAATTAATGAGCAACATTGGGATCCATAAATCAACATTGAACACCCAGGAAAAGGATCCTCTCCAGAGGAGCCGGTTAGGCTTAAAAGAGGAGTAAAATCATAATTCAACTCTTAAAATTTCAACTGTATTATGGTTTTACTCCTCCTTTTAAGCCTAACCGGCTTCTCTCCATTTAAACTGAAATGGAGAGGATCCTTGTCCGAACACCCACCCCTCCTTCCCGGGACTAGAATCTTCTCTATTTTAGCAATCATTTCATAGTCATAATTTTATTTTGTATTGTTGTAGATATATTGTCATTCATTTAAAATTTGTAAATAATGTGGCATCATGTACATTGTTAAATGTGACAAAATAAAATTTTTGACCATAAAATGATTCCTTTCCATTTCAAGTCTATTTCACTTGAAATGGAGAGGATCATTGTCCTCCTTCCCAGAAGAAAAAAGTCCTTAACATACTGGTGACAATGTAGGTACCTTCCAAGCATTTGTTGCACTGATGATTATGTTTGTTGTGATTTATATTATGCAGGACACATAAATATACAAAAAGCCCAATAGATGGCTTCAACCATGATACAGCTTACAAATGGTATGATTTGTTGGCTAATCAAGTACGGTTCTGTATCTCGCTGTTTTCTGCGGTGTCAAGCTCACTGCTATATCAAGAACACTCACAGCCCTTATGACATGTTCAATCTATATATTTTTATTCCTTGTCGGGTAAATATAACTATAAGCACACAGTTTGTGAACTCAGCCAATCAAGCACAATTCACCCAAAGGGTTTCCGTTTGGAATATCAATTTTCTTTTATTCTTTTATCTGCTGCACATGCAATTCAAACAGCCACTTGGAAAGATGTTCTTGCCACAAGCCCTTTCCTTCTCCTCTTGGAGGGGAAATAAAAGGAATCAACTACAAACTTTCGGTGTGGTTTTCTTCTATATTCCAACTTTGTCTTGATGCTACTTGATCATGAAGCGGCATATATTCCTGCAGAAACAAATGAATGACTTTGACTCTTGAGTCTTGAAGTGATATAAGAGAAATCATATGAATGCCAAATGAATGACAACCGTAGTCGATTCACGTTTTCATCAAATGTCTTTGCTTGCTTAAACACCTTTGTTTGATTTTGGAATGTAAGAAAAACCCAATTCAAAGCAAAATATTATGTCGTCAACCCTCCCATTCTGTTAAATGGTCCGGGACCGTTAACACTTCTCTTTCAATTTTTTAGAGAGAAGCTCTTTCATCTCTCTAAATAGAAATATTCTATTTTCCTCACATCGTGAGAGTTCCTCACTCCTCTCTGAGTACCTCCTTCCTTCTCTTTCTATTATGCTCTTATTTTTTCATCTTCCCTTCTCTCTTTTTTTTTATTTTTTTTTAGTTTTAAAAGTCAGATCCATCCATCTCCATCCTCTGTCTTCCCTCATGCCCCCCTTATCGCCGCTAGTTACCCCTTCTTCACCTTGTGCCCTCCACTCATCGTGCGTGCATCCTACTGACCGCCCCATTGCCCAACGTCACATGTTATTGCCCTGGTTGGTAGATTTTTTGCTTCTTCCCTCCTCTCGCCTCCTTCCTCCTCCTCCCCTCCTTTTTCTTTGTATTTTTTTCCCCTCTTTTTTCAGTTTTTGGAAGCCAAATCTATCACCCTCCACCCTTTGCCTCCACTTAGGTGCCCCCATTGCCAATTTTTTCCAATAGTTTGTTTGTCATTCATGTAGAATAGTAGAAGGAAAGTATTTTAGTACCTCCATCCTCTGTATCAACTCTCGAGAAGTCTTTGCAGATATAATAATGTTCCTAGCAGACGGCTTAATAAATCCTTCTTCTACTCCTTTGTCAAACAATCCCAGCAAGCAATCATAATATCCATCAACATTTAAGAGACCCACCTGTTTAATTTGTAGCCAAAATATTAGTGTGATGGGGGTTTTAATAGTACATAATTTGTTTGTGTCAAACTTGTGAGCTTAATGTGTGACAACTGGCCAAAAAAAGTGATGTCAAAACCTGGGGTAAAGAACAATTAAAGTCGAGATTCTTTTTTTTAAAATGAAAATATGGTGCAACGAGGCTATCCAATGCAAAGGATAACCTATCAGCAACCTATTGCAATATTATGAACAACCTTATTGTACTAGATCTTGGTCCATTTTCCTTTTCCTTAACCTATTGTTGTTTCCACTAAAAAAACAACAAGCTCATGCTCATTTTTACTTGTCCTATTGTTTTTTGCTGAAAGAGCAAGCTCCCTCTCATTGGATTTGATCTCACCGACTTTAATTTTGATGTGTAGTTTAAATATTTTCTTATTTGAATTTTGATTCCATACATTGCATGAAAGTGATTGCTGTGACAAGAAAGACACTATAAACTACTTTGTCAAAGAGAAGATTAGGTTAATTATGGTTCTAAAATGGGTGTTAAGTCTAATCCGTTGGCATCCCTGTCACAATTAGGACAGCTGTCAGTTCAAGGGCCAGATCTGGCTAATAACCACATACAGCCATCCACCTTGATCGTGCCCAATTTGGTTGGCCTGATTAAGAAATTAATCAGTTTGTTTTAGTCAAGAATTGGGATTTGGGAGAAGAATTAGAAACTAATGGTTTCCAGCACCAACATGTCTTACTAGCATTCTTTTTCCTTCTCTCTCTTTCGATTCAATGGGCCAAGCACTCTATGGCGTTTTAATGGGAAAAGTGGAACTTCTACCAATGGTAAGGAGCTCTGTAAAGGATCTAAGTAGACTTTTTGTTAGAAACAAGAATGAATAGCAAGTGTTTAGAGAAACAAGAATGAAAGGGATGTTAGCTAAAAGTTTTATTTATTTCGGAGTAAAATATTTTTTATCAGAATACGTTTTCAACTAAAAATATTTTTTGAAAAGTGGCTATTTTTCACTATTTGTTTGCAACCCTAAAAATTATTTGAAAAGCTTTTTGAGCATTTGGCTCATATAGAAAATTGTCAAATATTTCTTATATTTTTATATAATTTAAGAAGCTACAAGAAAGAGAGAGAGACAACAAAAATAAGCTACTAAAAAAGAGAATGTAAGAGAATAAAAGGTTTTCAAGAGTGACATTGAGATCTAGTCTAATAGCCTACCCATATTGCTTGCAACTTGGGTAGGCAATTGGTAGACAGTACTTATGAAACCGATAAAGGGAACCAAAAGTGGTTCCCTTTAGCATTATTTTTAATATAAAAAATTTTTCTCTCCTCTCTCTCTTCTCTACCATTTGTTTAAAACAATATTTAAATAATTTCTCTTTCCTCTCTCTTTCTTCTAGCATTTAATTTAAATAATATTTAATTCATATAGAGAAAGATGAAGGGAAGCTGCTGTAGAGTGCATTTAAACAGGGAACTAAAAAATGATTTTGTTCCCTACATTAAAGAAAAGTTTAAGGAAAGCTGCTGTTAATACTCTCACAATTGTCTGCTTGGGGGTGTGGTAGAGTGGCAGAAAATAATTTACGCAAATAAGAAGCGCAAACCATTTTATGCCTTGTGAAGATTATTTTTCTTGGTCAACTGAAAACATTTTTGAGTTGACTAATATTCTACATTGTGCCAAACCTTCAAAAATAGGAAAAAAAATTTCCATAAAATGTTTACGCCAAACAAATGGGGCATAAATATTGTGAAATTGAAATGTGGCACAAGCATTTACTATATGTCAATATTCGTTTTTTATTAGGTTTTTTCTTCTATTTAATTAGTATTAAATTAAATAATTAATTTTTTTTTTCTATCAACTTCAGTTTTTGAAAAAATTAATAATTTAATATAATATTAAAAATACCCTATTATAGTTAAATAATATATGTGTTAGGCCTCACAGATTTTCTAAAGATCTGAGGGACATTTCTTTTTTTCTTTTTGGCCAAAGTATTTTTAACAAGTTAAAATAGGTTTTCCGCATTAGACAAAAATTTCAAAAACAACTTTGGCTGTAAAATCTTGGTTAACAAAAGATTTCATGAGTCCATTAGGCTTTGTGACTTCGCAAGTAAAAAAATTGCTTTTAAAAAATTGTGAAAAATGTATTGGTTGGGAGTGTATTTTAAAATAAATAAATAAATAAAATTTATATTTTTAAATCACTGTAATGAAGTGCATTTTTAAAAACACACGATTTTAAAAATTAAATTATAATTTTAAATGTCAAACCTCAATTTACTAAATAATTAACTATATTTTTAAAAATTTTATTTTCAAATTACATGATTTGAAATCGCCATTCTTATATAGCTCATTTTGAAACAGATCGAATCACCCAAGAAATATAAAAAGGAAAAGGACAACAAACAGTGATGTCAAGCACTGTTTTTCTCGAAAATTGATTAGAAGTTGTATTAAATGCAATTAATTCTACCTTCAAGTTGCATCTTAATAAACTGGAAATGTGAACCACCTTGATTCTTTTAAATGACCAAGTCAAATCTAGATCAAATTTTCATTCATACCCAAACAAACAAGTAACGTGAATTGATTGTTCAAAAGTAACGTGAATTGAGTGTGATTAACTTATGTATAACTTAAGAAGAAAATTAGTTTTAAAAAATAAGTGGATTGGCAGCAGGGAAGATTCCTCAACCTATTATAATATTAATGCCCTTTTCGGGGACTTGAAGGAAATAACTAGTTTAATGCTATTATCAAAGGTCATTACAAGTAGTTAAGAAAAATAATCATTCATATAGATCTCCTAGATAGGGTTGTGCGTCACATGACTTCCTACCCTTTTCCTCCGAAGGAGATGGCCTAATCCTACCATCACCTAAGTTTAGTAATTGTACATGAATAATATTACTCATTATGCATATTTCATATTGGTTAACGTGTTTTAAATAGTTTTTCATGTTAGTCACTGTTAAAAAATAAAAAATCACTTAAAACATGTCATATCAACTTATATAAAATGAGTGTGAAGAATAAAATTGATTATTGTTATATATGTAACTGATATTAAGAAAAATTTTGGAACTCTAAATGCATACACCAATTAAAGTTCAGTACTTTCTGGATGGTAAAATGGTTTTGATTAGTAAACACTCACTCAGCTGTGATAATATATTAAATCAACAGTTATTCAAAAACTTAAAACTAAATAAGAAGAGGTAAATTTAATTATTTAAATTAGTATTTTAACAACAACAACAAAAAATCCTTAACTTTACAACTTGTGCATGAATAGTAAAGTAGCAAAACTTTGGGGAGGAGAAGCAATTAAACTTACTGGTTTGTCATGGATTCCAAGCTGAGACCATGTTATCATCTCAAGCAACTCTTCCATGGTTCCATACCCTCCTTCATATTTTACATATATATATAAGAGAGAAAAGAAAATCAGGAAAAGTTGCATTAATATCTAAGCAAATTAATGAAATTATTTTATATGTTTTCTTCATTTCTAATCCCGTATATATATATATATATGCATATATACCAGGAAGAGCAATAAAAGCATCAGCTCGAGAAGCCATCTCAGCCTTTCTTTCGTGCATATCTGATACAATCAACACCTCTCCCACTGCATGTCCAGATATCTGGGAAAAAGTCATAAGTAATCACAGCCACACAAGAGAGAGAGAGAGAGAGAGAGAGAGATGTTCATACCTCAAGTGGAACAAGTGCAGTTGGGATAACCCTAGCAAAAAAATGCAAAAAGAAAAGTTAAAGAGTAAAAACAAGATGACTAGAAAGAGAGTTGGAAAATAATTTTTTTTTTTTCTATTGAGTTGGAAAATACATTAAAAGGCAAGTTTCTATATTTATTTGCTCCCCATTGTTATCTCTTACCCTAGAACATGACATCCACCATCAAAAACTGTCTGAGAAACTATCCCCATCAGCCCAACACTCCCTCCTCCATACACCAAATCCATCTTCCTCTCCACCTGCAAATTAAATCGCCTTTTTAAAACCCTCAAACGAATGATGTGTGTATATATGTATGTATGGATGTATGAAAGTATGTATGTATAAGAGTGAGAGATCAGTGAGAGTAGTTACCAATTCTGTTCCAAGATCAAGAGCTGCATCACTGAATATCTTTCTGTTCCCTGAATTACTTCCACAAAAGACACAGACCCTTTTGAAATTACCCATTTTCTCTTGACCCCAAACAACTAGAGAAAATATTCAGTACTTTACAACCAAGTCCTCTCATAAGTCTAGACATTAATATATATTAATATAGGAGTATAATAATATTAAATGATCAAAGTAGTATATGCGTAGGACGTGCGTGACACGTGAGAGATCATGTTCATGGCCCATATGAATCAAAATAATTCAAGTTTTTTGAGTCAAAGGGGATTCTCTCTTTCTTTCCATGTTTGTTTTCTTTATCAGATTTGAGTTGGTGGGTGCACCTAAAACAACTATTCACCTGCTTGTGATGCAGGGGGAGGTTCATCTCGTCCTTGGATTTGGAGCATCCTATATATTAGTTGTTTGTGTTTGGTAGTTAGTTTGTATCACAAAAAAGGTCACTTCTCCACGCAGATTTTTTTTTTTTTGTTGATTTTTGAGTGCTGTCATATTGTCCCTAGGCCCTCCTATTGAGGTGGCAGAACAAGAATATTTCTGTTTTCTTTTTTCCTTTTTTAATTAATGGAGGAATATGCTAGCACAGAAAAAGTAGAGCTATATATAATTCAATGAAAAGAGCTAGAAGAAATCAGCTACAATGAGTTATATGTTGGAAAATGCAGACAAGGATTAAACCCCATTTTTTTGACAAATAATCTGGCCTTGCGCTGAATTTTCAAAGTCTCAGAAAACCAGATTTTATCCTTCAAATCATCAAAAATTGTATGAAAAAAAAAAAAGAATATTCTAATAGTCATTTCTACCGTGCCCTCCATAGAATATTCTAATGATCCTTTCAGTCCATACAAGATAGATTATGTGTAGACCAAGTAAGCTCAATAACTAACATTCAAGCTCCTGCTCCTTGAATTTGTTACAGCCGGCCCATGGTATGTTTGGCAAAGGGTTGGGTTGGGGTGGGGGTTTTAAATGGTAATAAAAAGTTATTGATGTAATATAAAATAAAATAAAAATATTGTAAATTTTTTGTATGAAAAAATGAAGAAATTTTATTTTTTAGTGAGTTTTTTATTTGAATAATAATAAAAAGTGTTTGATGTGATATAAAAAATAAAAAACAATTGTTAAAAAGTGATTAATAGAATATAAAATATTTAAATGTTTTGATGTGATTTTTTGAGGGTTTTACAAAATCCCTTTACCAAGCATAGGAACTCTGAATTGATCCCATGAACAATCTGTCTGGTTACTGAGCATAAAAATAACTCTCTGTGTCAAATTCTCATAGGAAAACACATAACACATCACCATTGAAACCCCACCGCAACTGTACGACTTTGAGACGCACTAACTGTATCCCACGCTTGCACAATGCCTTCACAATCCAATGCGGGTAATTATCACAATCTGTTTCACTCAAAATCCTAAGGTTCCCATCAAGCCCTCCTTGTGATGCAGTGTCCCGGACCACCATAGAGCATTACCAATTTAGCTCTACACAATACTCCAAAAGGATGAGTCATAATTGAGGTTCTTCCTAATCTTTTATATAGCTTAGATAATGCTAGTGCACACCCAATTGGGACTCAACATACATTTACATGGGGTAGGGGGTGACAATTCGTGTTCGTATATGAGGTTTGGGTCGCGTCGAGGTATGGGTATAAGATTATATAAGTTAATTCTAACCCAATCAATTGAATTAAATTGGTCAGACTGGCCCTTCAATCATAACCCGCTAATTTCGTGTTGAATTTAGGATCATGGAAAAAATTAACCGTCCTAAATATTGCGTAGACCGGGTTCATGTTGTATTAAGGCATAAATATAAGACTATATAAGTCAATCCTAATCCGATCTATTTAATTAAACGGGTTAGACCTTTCAACCCTAACCTACTAATTTAATGTCGAGTTCGTAAGCCATGTCAAAAATTGTCAACCCTACATCTACACAACACCTTTGCATTAATCCAATTCCAGATGTAGCAGCACAACTGTCTTTAGTCGACAATTAATCAAATTTTTATTATAAGCCAGACAATGAACTTATGCATGCTTAGGAATGACTCCGGAGTACCTCACCAGTTTCCACCAAGCAACAGTAGGGATAGCTCCTTTTGTAGCACTAAACCCATATGGTAGTGCATTGATATGTCCCTCAAGGGAGATAGACTAGGTAGCATGATCTTCTAGACCTAAATGGCCTCTGAGAGCTTATATTTAATTTCCACCACTACATCTGATCTTGTAGCCGGCCACCTCTAAACACCAGAATATAGTACTCTAGATAGATTAACATAAACTACTCTAACACCATGCTTTTTAAATAAACAGAGGTTCATTGGGGTGCCAATGATATATCATGACATAAAAAGATTGATTCCCCAGTGTCTTTATAAAATTTAAGAAAGGGTCTTGCAAGTTCTGTGATTTCCAATCCTCCAACCTCAAAATTTTCCTCAGCAAACAAGGACCAAATGTGCCTCATAACAGAGGGATTTTTCCAATTTAGCAGCCTTCTAAAACCAAGAACCCCTTCATTCTTTGGGAAACAACCTGCAGTCTAGCTAACTTTTGCATCACTTGCCTTCAGCCTTCTCATGAACTAAACCAATATATATAAGTACTACTGAATATTTGCTCATGTTGTTTGATGATTTCTTAAGGGGAATAAAAATAGATAACCAGTATACTTGAATCTCATATAGCCTAGATTGAGTCAACTGCATTCTGCCTATAAAGCAAAACCCTTTTGCACTCCAAGATAGTTGATAGAAAAGCTTTCTTTCTTTAAACCCACCAATAACTGAGAGGAATTAGTTTTTGTGCGACACACTTTTTCTCCAAAGAAGACTTCATTCTTAAGATAGACCAGTGAACTCATTTAAAACATGCCTGATGGTTGAGATATAGGAGGGCAGCACATCTTTGATAGTGAAATTCTATTGGGCTAATTGATTCATGAACTAGACCTCAATCCCATTGCAAACAAATGAGGTGATAACGAGCCCCTTTGCCTTAAAACCTTCCCACGAGAAAAATTCCCCCACTAACCTTCCATTTAAAGCAATATAAAACTTAGGGGTCCTAACACAAGTTTTCAAAAAAATAATACTAATAATAATAATAATAATAAAAATAAAAAAATAAAAATAAAAAACTGCTAGCCAAAATCTTAAAAACATTTTGTTAAAGCTCTTTCCTTCTTCCTTTTGCTTTCTCTTTTTAAAATAAAAATATTAACAAACAACCTAAAACACAAAACACTCAAAACTATTTCATCTTTATCTGACATTGACTGAATCACTTTTTCAAACAAAAAACAAAAAGCATTAACCATTCTAATATATATATTGTATTACAGCAAGAGATCGAATATTGATCTAAATTAAGTCTCTCATAGAAGAAAGACTAGGAATCTTTGGGACGTGTGATGAGAGAGGTATTAACCTCCCTAGTAAGAATAGATTAAAAAATAAAAATAAAAACCTATTCTAATAAAATTTCCATTCTGGAAGAAAGACATCACTGTTTCAATCACTTCTTGGCCAGCAATACTCTTAAAGAAATAAAAGGTGTATACCCCTCTGGTCGTGGATTTTTTTTTTTTTTTTATAATCATGCTTTACTAGTATCTGCGTGACATAGTTCTTTTTCATCATATATAACCTGGCTTTTTTAGGGGATGATGACCTAATGGGATCATAACCTTACCCATGCACATAAACCCTCTAGGATCTACCATTAAAATAAAATGTGGAATCTCAGCTTGCTTTATACAGTTCCCTCAGAAGTTACAAACTCAATATAATCGTTAATACTTTCCAATTATTGTTTGACAAATTGGTTAGTACAATCTAGTGCTTCGTCAAATAAAGAATGATATTAGAAAAAACTAGTTAGAAGCAAGTGAAAGAAGGAGAAAGAGGAACTTATTGAATAGGCCAGGCTCTCCATGTTGTTCTTGGACTCAATATCTACAACATCTTGAGTACTATTTCCTTTAATTTGCGAGTAATATCTAGATTATAATCATTGACAAAGGCAGACTCAGGTATTGGCTTGGAGGGTTTCGGCCTCACAATCCTTAAAAATATTTTATTTTTTTAAAGGTAGACCGCCAAAAATTAGTTGTTTTTCCCCCAAAAAAAAAGTATTTTAATAGTTTTATTCCCTCATATCAAATTTCTGATTCAAATTTTTGATTCCGCCCTTGATCTTGTACACTAAGTTGATCATACTAGAGATAAACCCTCACCCATATATGTTGCGGTTATAAAATCTCTTTATTTAGCTTTTTTTTGTGGGGGGAGGTATTGGTAGACTTGTAAATGATGTCTATTTCATCATCCATGATGTAATTATGATAGGCATGGCCATGGTATAAAAATGGGGTTTCAAGCGTGCGTTAAAAGTGATGATGATGTGGGAGCCACAGTGAGCCCACTACTGATTGATTCAAAAGATCCCATGCTTAATTATGTTGCTTCAGTAATCATGTCAATTGCTATTGGTGAGATCCACACTTACAAGCAAGAAGCAGAAAGACACCAAAAGATAATCAGACCAACCATTCTTTTGGTATCGGTTTATGCAAAGTGTGACTAATATGCTTTTCAAAGCTTCTTTCTTCATGTGGGCATTAGGAACAATTCATTTCGTTGGTGGCTCAAACATGAATTTTTGGAAAAACCATTAGTCGGAAAAGAATCTGAAGACAGTAGAAACAAAAAAAAAACTTGCCCTTTTTTCTGTCATTTTCAATGGTAGATTGGTCCATGATTTTGATTGCGAAAGATAACATATTTTGAAGATTCATGTAATCAAGCCATTTTCAAGAAATTTAATAAATTTCATGCTTCCACTTTTGAAAACCACCTTCTAGACATGTTTAAACTTGTTTGCATGTGTTCAAACGGTGTCACAAAAATCTCATCTGCAAAGGCAACAAATACAATCACTGCATATCTCACAGTAAGGAACTGAACCCAAGCATATTTACTATTCGAAAGTCACTGCAAGCTTCTTGCTTGCCTGGCAACAGGTCTTTCATTTCACTGTTTCATAGTTCCTTATCACATATTCAAGTCCTCGAGCATACAAACTACATCTATTTTGTTCATATGGTCACCAAATTTGTTAATTTTATGCATGCTCATAAATAGGACTGTAGAGTTGCTTTTAATCAATTAATTATAGAAGTGATTCACGTAAAATTGACCAAGTTCAAGTTGCATCACTTAGCTAAAATTTGAGATGACTTCAATAATTGAAGGGTCCCTCCACCATAAGCTTTTTTTTAATCATAAGAAGGTGCACCTAGATAGCACTGTCCTTTATCCTTCTATACAGGGATGACTATAAACCAACCAATGAATTTGGTCCATGAGACTGTAACAAGCAAAAATTGCTTAGCCAAAACTTCATATATTATGAACAGAAAATAGTCTTACAATATGTAGTTACAAAAATTTAAAGATTTAAAATAAAAGTGGTCCAAGCTCAGCATTATAAAGACTTGGTAGTCAGGTTGGCTGAAATGCCACATTTTTCAAGCATACCCCCCACTCCCACCCCCACAAAAAGAAGTGCTTAACCCCACGCTTGAACATATATTGTTTAAAAGGGAATGTGGAATTTGATTAGCAGTGCCTTGAGAAAGGACAAGCCAGAAACATTTTGAACGCACTAAGAAACAGCAACAAACTGAGATACCACTGGATCAGATAGTTGGGGAGACACTAGTAGATGGTGTAGCATGGCGTGCCACAAATGACTCCACAAGTGGATTCACAAGTTGAGGTGCTTCGTCCTTCATTCCAGCCAACAAATCATTAAAGTAAAAAAGTTAATATCAACAAAAACATTACAAGGTTCATATAGAAATCTGAATCATGAGCAACTACATTTGAGTAGGGACAGAGAAAAGGGCATTTGTTTCCACAATTGGTTTACAAAGGGTTTTGCATTGATGGAACACCACAAACCAGTGATTTAGAGTCAAAATAATGGCAGGTGCATAGAAAATTCTGTTAAGAACCCTAGCAGCCTTCCACCTCAAAACCTTTGGATTCATTTCAATTTTATTGTCTGTCTCCTACTGGACTCAATACTCCTAAAAATGGGTTCTATGTTCATAAACACCACGAAATTATGACCTCCACATGCGCCTGCTTGTATGTGTGGGTCAGAGGGGTTTGTGTGTGTATGTGAGAGAGAGAGAGAGAGAGAGAGAGAACCTGGGGGCAGTGCCCAACATTGGGGAGGACAACAAAGTCTTCTACAGAATCAAAATTTCCATAGTTTCTTCCAAGTTCAATGGGTTCCCATGGATCCTTGTCACCCCATGCTATTAAAACAGGACACTGTAAAGAGAGAAAAAAAAAATTAAGATTTAAAAAAGAGGTTCATTTTCCGGTGCTCATCCAACTTAGATGGGTCCTTGGAGCCGGGAGGATGGCTTGGATACAAGTCCTACCGTTAAGCATATTTCATTTTGGCATGAAGTGGCTTCTCTCAAGACTCGAAACCACAACATGGGACTAGTAAGATATAATAATTCAGTTCAACAAACTGACCTTTACTTGAGGCAGAAGTTCTTCAGGAAGAGGGCCATCTGAGTAGCAAATAAACTCCAGAAACACTTCTGCAGCACCAGGTTCCAGTCCTGGATTAAGTATCTTCTGAACTAGTTCCTCTGTGACTTGGGAGGTATCATGGTAACACTGAAATGCAATTCAATCAGAAGCAATCACAACCAACAAGGACATGGCTTGATTCATTCTTTCATTTAAACATGCATATTTAGAATAGTTCTTGGACAAGATTACATTCCCGTGTAAAAATTCACCGCAGTTTCTACCATCAATCGTCACTCTATTATCACTTGTAAATCTTGTCTCTAGAATATCACTTCTGACTTGAAACACCACAGCATCTCCAGAATCTCAACTCCAAAAATTCAATCTTCTATGATTTACACAATTTGAGGTTCAGTTTTCAAGGAAGCCTTTTGTTAAGCAAAAAATACACAGCATGGTAACTCAAAGACAACACACTCAAGCATGTCCCACTTATAGCATGTGTTGTCTTTTCCGATACATAGATTTGGAACATCCATTTATATGCATAGACAAGATTGCCAACTTGTCAAATAGTTGCTACACTTTTCCACCTATATTCATAAAATCATTTTACTTCTTGTGAAAAGTCAAGAGCTGTAAACATCCTGACTTTTCTAGAAAGGAATCAATGATGTCATAATACTGGAGTGAAGTGAGCATGTATGTCAATCAGATGACTGCAGAGTGAGGAATCAAACCTGACAGGTTGTCAGATTAAATCCAAGCTTAAATGTAAGGACCTGATGTATGTTTATGAGATTAGGTTCAGCGTCAACAATGTTTCAAAGATTAAATTCAGATTGATCTATAATCTAAAGGCCTAATCATTACAGGCCTACCCCTCTTCCAAGGAAAACTTATGGTTCTAACAAAGTACACCTGGAACTCAACTTGGCCCCATGGATTGTCGACTATGTTCCTAGTTTCACTATTTCTGTGCTACTATTCCATTTCAAACTTGTTCATAGATAATTATAAATGGCAAATTCGTGTGGGAGACAAAATCTAGAGGTGAAGAAAAAGTGGAAGGAAAAAGAAGAACAATAAAAGTACCACTAAATGTTGATGACTTAAAACCACCATCCAAGACCCAATCACTTATCCCTCTATAGTTTATTTTTTTAGATGAAACCATGAGGGGATAACAAACAAACAAAGGAGAAGAATATTCTGGCCTTCTGGAGGATTTGGAAGCTTTGCCAAATTTGGAAACCATTCACATTACTTGAAAAAATTGCATAATCAGTGACATCTTGGAGTTCGCAAAGAAAATTTCAAGTAAAATTGTGAACCTTAAGAAATTTTGGTGAACTTTGGTGTGTTGAACTACCATAAATTGGTTCTAGATATAATTCAAATCAGCCCTTCTTATCATTAGCACTAATTCCTAAAATTAGAAGTATCAATTTTAATATAGATGAGTACCTGGCAAAGAATACTCTTCACAGATTCTGGTGTGGCAACAGCTCTGTAGAAATATTTGCCCAGAGCAGTATTCCTAGCACAACGATGGGACTGTCATAAAGTCTACAGATCTTAAAACTTTGATAGTTGATACAAAGAAACTATTGGTCAAATTTGTACCTTAGCAAACTCTGAAATGATCTGATTAAAGGTTTTCCAAACCAAGGCTGCTTCTTAATATGAAGCATTCGAAGAGATATATTCAGAAGGATAATGCCTTTGCAGATCTGTGGTACCATAACTGCTGCCTGAAGACCAACAAGTCCTACATAAACGCCAGAAGAAGAAATCTTTGAGGGTGTGAGATCAAAGGCTTCATTAGTTTCCACAGAAAGGGCTTGAATGAGGTGATTAATATTGTGATGGGAATATTCATGTCCTATTGTCCTTGAACACCAGCATGGCAGAAAATGGTGCAAGGGTTACAGAGACAGTATATTTACTGCAGTATCTTCCCACCAAAAATTATAAGAAAAGACTAAAAACACGAAAACCTAATCAACATCCTCCAAAAGCAAAGACAATGGTCCTTCTGTTTGCCTGATATATGTATCAAACATAAGATGAATGAAACAAGAGAGGAAAGCACAACAAATAAGTATGCATAGCACTTTATGGTTACAAACTATATATTATAAAGTTAAGCTCGTAACACATATGAACATGACAAAAAATGAAAAGAAAAGATGCACTTATGAAATGCCACAAGAGATGAAACTCTTAAGTAGTGTATGACCAAAGTCTAGCCAGGACAGGCAAGATTGTTTAGCATTCATCTTATGATGCATGCAATTTCCAATGGCATCAAAGGGGTAGCCTGCCAGCATATTTCACAATTAACAATTAAAAGAAGGATACGAGTTCCTTGTTTGAGACTTTGTAAGCCACTTTGGTTCCAAGTTTGCACATCTCAACCGGAAAGTCAGAGATGATCTAGATATTTATATGTGAAGAACAGGACATATATAGCAGAGCTATGCATAAGAGCCAAGAGGGCTTATTTCACGTATATCTATTTATTTTACTTTGGATGGCGTGAACTCTGATTTAATCCGGGTATTCAATCCCACCACTGTGGTACTCAATTGACTTGTCTAAGTATGGGTGGAATAGCTCATGTGGAGGGTGCATAACGTTACTTTCAAACCCTAGTAGTCTAGTAGAAGCACTATAATGAAATAAAAACCAGCAAACCATATTAGACTCAACTGAAATATGATTCTAGCTGAATAATTAGCACTTGTAAAATAGAAAGAAAAAAAATCTTGTGGTTCTTATATTTGAAGAAACGTCATGAAATTTAAATTTAGTTCTATGATTGCATACTGCTCAAAAATAAATTGTAGAGCTGCTAAGAAATAAAAGGATTTACATTAAAAAATATGCATAATGGTTAAGCTCAAGGCTTATAACCACGGATTAATTCATAAGCGAAAACATCAAAAAGGCCGTCACCTCCAATGGAATTGCATATCAAGAATGCTTTGTCCTTAACCACATCAATACAAAACTCATTTACTTGGGTAGCCCATGTTTCAAATGTATAATAGTTGTCTCCAACTTGGCGAGGATTTGGTTTATCTGAGTATCCGTAACCAATAAGATCAATAGAATATACCCTGTGTGACTTTGCCAGAACTGGAATATTTTTCCTCCAATGGTCACTGCAACCAGCCAGAATTTAGTCACAAGTACTAACAGACACATTAAATATAGAATCAAAGAGATTGGATAACAAAACTTTTGAGTAATCAAAATATTTGAAGAATGAAAATTATAAGCAATACAATGAATAAAACATCAGGTTCAAGCTGTTAGATTGCAACCAAAACCCTGCAGAAAGAATTGTCTTGTTCTCAATTCCTTGGACGTGCAAATCAGTTTCAGCAGCTAGATATTTACTCTCCTTTACTCTGCAATGCTAATGACTGATCACATGATGCATAACTATTTATTTGTAATTTTCCTGTTGATTTGGGCCACTCTGCAATATGCTTGTAAAAAAAAATGTGTAAAATTATTCATACTTGGGTAATAGATCTCATGAATTCAACTTGACTTGGCATTATAAATCAACGATTTTTCCATTATCTCTACACCTTTCTGAATTTGTTTATACTTTTCTTCCCCCCCCCCCCCGATTCATCTTTTAACCTAATTTTCCAGAAATAGAGATTGACGCAATCTGAATGTAAAGCAGATTTTATAGCATTACAAAAAGCTTAAAATTTAAAAAAATTGTAAATTTGTTAATAATTAACTTTAAAATGACAATAGTGGATTTATTATCTCAGTTCTCAGACAATAAATCTAATTTTCATTGCTATATGAGACAAATGGCTCAAACGCAAAAACCTTAAAATAAAAAATAATTAAATAACAGAAACAAGGCTAGCCTCAAAGAATGATGCAAGTGCTTCATTAGTGCATAACACTTTCAGGGAACAAGCTTTGGAGGATTCAGCCTTTTGAGGAGTGCATTAAGGTGATTTCCTTGAAATGATCTAGAATACATAGGCTTTCTATACCTTTCAAAGCAGAAGGTATGAACATGTTCTTCTATAAATTATGAGTTATAAGCATTAGAATTCATATTGCTGTAAGCGAGCTCGAGGGAAGGTTCACAGAGACATCATGTCATTCACAGGTTTAGACCTTTCAACAATCATTACATTGTTCCTTGCTTGAATATCTAACTGGTTCCACTAGTTGGTTTATTCTCTAAGCATAGTGATCAAAAATATAGTTCTGCATGAGTTAATTTGTGATAAACTGAACCCTTATAACCTTTCAATCTTAAATACGTATCTCATCCTTGAATAATGGTATCTTTAACACTTATGACCTCTTGAATCTAATAATAATGTGACTATGCATTGTCATTCTCGGCCTTACCATAAGTATAAAGATCAAGTTTAGTAATCTAGTTGGAGAAATATGTGAACATTACTTTTTTTTTCCCTTCACTAAGTGGTCAATGTGATTATCTCCACAAATATATTGCAGAATCTTCCTTAACAATACATCAGTGATTCTCCAACCATAATCCTACAACATTATCAAACATATGCATAATAATCTGTGGATCCAGTATGGTAACCAATTTTTAACCACACTTCCCTATATGTGCCAACAAATATTTATTGGTACTGGTGGGTACTAATCCAGATTTAAGGTCCATACTCGTAAAAAAAAAAGGAATTGTCTTTAATAAGTAGAGTACCATGAATACCATTACCACTGATATAAACCGTTATCTGTAACCCAAAACAAGCAGACGTGCTGTGCACAAATGCAGAGATTATATAGTGATGCCCTCTCTTAAATGTGTCAATGAATAGTGAGTTCTACATCTCTGATAATTGAGTTTCTTTTGCAAATGGCCTTTGGACCAATGACAGTAGCCCTCTACTTATGGGTGGAAGGACCAGGTTCCACTTCTGGTGATTAGTGTGGGAAGGGAGCTTATCCCGTCGGAATAAATTAAGAAGATTAGGCTTATGCCAAAAAAAAAAAAAAGAGTTTCTTTTAAACTTGAATTCACTTACTTAATTATAAATAATGAATACTAATCACACTAGCTAATATGAAATAACATAAAGAAATTTTGAGGAAGAAGTATGAGAGACCAACACTATTGCACCAATCTTAATTCCCTGTCATTTTAAATGTAGCAACTTGAACAGTTTATCCATTCTGCTCCTTTGTGTCAGAGCTGCTTAAAAAGCTCTAGTTTGTACTAATTTGTTATGGTCTTTCGAACTAGTTGTGAACATTTCATGAAAATTTTGATTAATGCATAGCACAGTGTGACACCTAATACCAAGTGGGACCATCAATACTGTGATTAATCTGGATGATTTTAGCTACGATTATAAACTCCTTTGTTTTGTGATTCTCATAGCCACTAATTTGATGATTGATCTTTTCTTGTGTGTAAATATAAAGGAAGATTATGGACCACTTAAATGTAGTTCAGTTTGCACATGAAATTTTTACACAAATTTTCCCTAAGGTGCGGTATTGACAGAAACAAGAGTAGACAAAGAGATTTTCATTGAGGATGAATCAATAGAAATGCAGTTTTGTGATTAACTGAGCCCCATCCATGGTTCAAACTTGAACAAGCTTCACAATATAATCCACTACCACAGTAGTTGACACCAAAGGCGAACCATATGCTACAGCTATCTCAATTTTAACTTCGAATGTATGCATCAAAACTTTAGTAATTAGTATGAAAGAGAGCATGCATGCAATTAATACATGAATTTATAGGAAAGATGAATTTATTTAGTAATTTGTGCATTTAATACCTATAGCAATTAGGTGTCTGCAAATGAGAAGCAAAATATGATCGATGTAGACCTGTTTGCTCCAAAACCATGAATTAACACTAATGCAGGGCCACTGTTCCCAGAATATTGATAGCGAATAGAATAACCCCTCCAGTGCCACATACTGCAAGACAAAAAGATATTCAATCACAAAGAAAGATAAACATAATAATTGAGTCCCCCATAGAAAAATAAAAATAACACAAAAAGGATACAGATTAAAAACCCCCCCCATACTGTGGGTAACAAATTACATGAAATAGGGGCAAAGCTTTTTTGCAAACAAGTTAACAAAACTTGAAACACTGTGAACCATCATCTTCTTCCACATTTATAAGTTTATGCTCTACTCTGAGTAAAGATCGGCCATGGTTTTGATTTGTACATATACGGAAAATGGACCAATACCACATCTTTTTGCAATGGCTTTCCTATTTTTCAATCATCAAACTTTAATTTATTTATACGTTGACAGAACTATATATCATGTTAAGGGCACAATAGTAATCCAAAAGAAGCAGAAAATGGAAAATTTTGAAGTGGACAACAGCAACTCTACAGCAATTTCTACGGACTCTAATATTTCAGGAGTAAGGGTAAACACAAGGGGGGCCTCACTAAGCATACTAGCTCTCCACATTATTTTGATATAGGCGTCAGTATGCTGACTGTAGAGTGATCAACCACAGAAAATTTTGAAACAGGAAACAATCCAAAACCCTTCACTGTTAGAACCACCTAAATTTTAACTTAGGCTCATTCCCAGCCCCAAGATTATCACTCTTTATCAAAGAGAAATCTTTCACCAACTAGAATGGGACAAGACTATCAACAGACATAATTCTTTCTATGCAGGAAGCGCAAACCTAAAGGCACCCAAGTGGTTGGGTCATCTTCAGTACATCCAATACTAAAAGAATAATTTTGGTGGCCCATTGATAATGAAGAAGCCAAGACATTGAGGTCAGATCACACAGATCCAGAATAATAATTCTTTTGCAGTCATAAGATGCAAAAAACCAGGTAGTTCTTTCTTTTTTTTCTCTGGGCCAAAAACCATGTAGTTGTTCAACAGCATCTTGTTCTCATTACCTAAGTTGGTATTCAGAGCCAAAATTCTTTAAATACCTAATTGATTCATAGTTTACAATTGAAGAACAGAAAATTTCCAATCTAGGACTCATTCACAGAAACATGGCTTTCTCAAGAATGGAACAACATATACAAAGGGAACAAAGCCGTATCAACAACAAGACAGAATTATCAGCCTATGATGATTTTATCAAAAATAAGTCTAAACAGAGATTTGAACTTTAAAATGAGCCTAGATTCGGTGCCCAATTTGCGTCAAGGGAATAAACTCCAAACACATGCTTCCTCATACAAGGATGAGGTCTTGCCATCCCAATGTTGGAATCTTTTTATACTCACACGTGTATACTCAACAGCATTTGAATATAATTTTCTATAGTTAAACACAAGACACATATGCACATGTCTAATTCATAGAAACAAGTTGATAAATTGATTTGTTTTAAACCCAACAAACATAATACTTTTAATACTTTTCCACTAGTTTCTTGGAAATCAAAAAGAATCTAAACATTGAAAGCCATTACCGGCTTTGAACTTCAATCTTGGGGTCATTACTCCATGCCGTGTCCTGACTAGAAAGGCCAATCTCTTCAGCCTGATCGTTCGAACGAGAAAGTACAACAAACCCATTTGTACTAATTCGATGAAACTTCGAAAATCCGCGAAGAATTGGATATTCTTGGAGACGGGTTCTGCAAAAAGTGGTTGATGACGCTATAATCTTCTTGTTTCTTTGAGAGGACAGGACTGGAAAATCTAGTTTTGATAGGGGCAGTATAGAGGAAGTAGTGATTGCCATAGCTCTGATAAGAGAAACAGAGAATCCTCGGAGTGTGAGTGTGTACGAGAGAGTTCGCATGAATGGTTCCTTCAATCGGTCGTTAGAGGTCAGGGAAACCGGACACTGGTTTCATGTTCGGTATTGGTCCACGTAGCCAACATACAGTTGTCCTATGTGGCATGGCTCCCACTTTTATCCACGTCTGTGTTGTGAGTTTTGGTTCTATATGTTTGGTATTTATTGCTACACGTAGCCAACATACACTTCTCTTACTTCAAATTGCAAGGGCCTCCAATTGTTAAGATCCAAAATGAAGTGTCTGATCTTGTCACGTAGATCTTAAAACAAAACAAAACAGAAAAGAATGGCAAAATAAGTAAAGGTGAGGCTGACTATCCCTTATAAGTGATTAGCTAGAGTGGCCAACAACCATTTTATCCTTTAAAGGGGTATTAAGTAATTCCAAAGAAATGGATGGAGTGGTCCAAGTATCCCTTTACTTATTTTGTTACAATTCTTAAGATTCGACCTATGTTGGATGGAGATTGCTACATGGCAATCTCCGGCCACAACATACGGATGGCCACCCCTTCTACGATAGAGGGGATGGTCACGTAGTCATCTCCTACCATGATAGAAAGGTGGTTGTAGTCACCCCCTACCAACAGATGAAAAGGCCCATTTGGGCTTCCATGGCTCAAGCCATGTCTGCATCTACTCCCCAACGCACACAACATTGATTGTGACAAAATATAACCCATGTTGATTGTAATGTGGTGTAAGCATATGCAGCCGCCGGAATCATCTCAAATCTTGCTCTCTTGTCATTCGAAAAGAAAGGCAAGGAAGGCAATCATCTCAAATCTTGCTCTCTTGTCATTCGAAAAGAAAGGCAAGGAAGGCGTTCGGCAACTGTCGACTACGGCCACCCCTTTGTTGTACAATATTTTTTTTAAGTAATTCTAAAACGGTGTGCTTTGAAGACGGGTAAATTGTTACGAAAAAAAATGCCTCAATGTCACGTGTCACTCACGTGCGATATTTTCATTAATATAAACAATTAAATTTGCCCCAAGGTGTAACTCGAATCATTTTAGTAGTTTGTAAGTCCAAATTACAATGAGTCATAATTTAGAGATATAAGTGCAAATGAGGTGTAAGTTTTGAGGGTAAAGTATAATTTACCCTAAATTTTATATTCTTAAGTTGTCTTAGGCAAGAGAAGAACTAGAATTTTAGGAGAGGTGGGAAACAAACAAAAAAATTGGGGGCAAAAATTAATTTTGAGGAGTGCATTTCTAAAAAAAAATACCCAAAATCTATAAGAAATTTTCAAATTTTTGTAACATTTTTTTTAAATTTTGGGGGCCCGAAACTCCCCAAGGCTAAGGATGATTCCGCCCCTGGTATTAGATTTAGGTGTTTTAAGGAACAATAAGTTACGATATATGATAACAATATGGTTGTTTATGTCAGATTTCTTTTAAAGTTATCCCTAGTAAAAATTGTCAGATTGTTAATCACGCAGCTCACTCTTAAACTTTTGTGGGCCAGACTCTCTATGGAGTTCAACTTTTTGTGGGGTGGTCCTTTTATTGATTGGGTCCACGGCTTTGGGCCCTAGGTTTGTTTATGGTATCATCATTTCGTAATAATCATATTTCATTATTTATTCCTATTTCTATGAAAATTTCTTACAATTCAGTCTATAAAAGTGTAATGTATTTCTTAACATGTGAGAGGTACATGTTTTTTTAATAATATATACTTCTTACATGCTCAAAAGACACATGATACTTTTAGAAATTAAATTAGAGAAATTCATACAACTATTTTATAGAAAATTTATATCATTATTGTAATCTATTTAAAAACGTTGAGCTTTGAATAAAAAAGAGTAGGAGATGTATTATTGTCAAATGATTGTTGTCTACATAGAGGCATAGGGTTCCTAAAAATACCTTACCATAGAAGCATAAGGTTCCTCGACTTATCCTACTATCCTAAAAATTCCTTGATTACTAGACCTTTTTCTTATATAGTTTCCTCTTTCATTACCCATGTTACACTCATTATAATACTTTCAATTACGCCTTACTATCCTAAAAATCCCTTAATTACTTTCCTATTTTTCATCTAGTTCTCTCTTTCATTATCCACGTTATGCCCATCATTCTTTTAGTCACACAAACACGTAACATAATTCGTACTATTAACATAATCTTCTGCAAATAATTGCATACTCATTACAATTTTCTCAGCAATAATTAACAAGTTTTATTTGAGTCATACATTATAAGTATTAAATTTGAAATGAAAATGAATATATAACCCTCGAGATAATGGAATGCGAAGAAAGTCACTACAAGTAGACATCATCATGAGTACGTCCTTCAACCACATTCCACATGAAAGGAACCGACCAACACCCAAGCCAATAATATTTGCTTCATTAACTCAAAATTATTGCTATTTCCAGGGTTTTTTTTACTCAATAAAAGACGAATTGAAACTAGGGCCAACGAAATATTGACTTTTTGAGCTTCACTAAATCATGTTGTAACAAAATTTCTGGTTTTATTTGGGTTGGCCTGCAGTTGTTGGCACTTTGGGGTAGCTTCCCATCATATCATAGAACATTAGCATCTGTCTTATCAAAAACATGTGTTGTTTAGGCCCGGAATATACATTCAACTACTCTGACCCTATGAGACAATTGTGCTGCGCCCACAAATTAAGATTAGAAATTTCAGTAGAAGCTTTACAAGTGCGAAAGCCACTGAATTTATACTCCTCTAATTGTACCTTTTCGTTTTCAAACATGAGTGTAGAAATTTCTACACCCACACTGACGAGTGACTACGCCAACCACCTCATTTTCTCTTCGAGTGGAAGCGTGGCTTGCTCGGCTACCTCTACATAGACCAACAATTTGGTTATGGAGATCCACGGTCGATTATGGGGATAGTTCGTTCGTCCCGACAATTCATTCATAGGATGACATAATTAACGTGAGTGCTACATAAACTATTATGCCAGTTTAATAACTGACATAATAAATTTTATGTGAATTATAACATTAATTTATTAATAAAACTAATAGTACTCCAAGCCATTTTCATACAAGATATATACTAAGTAATAATGACACATTCGTTGAATTACTCTTTTAAGTTTTTATTTTTGAAGGGCATTTGTATCATTGTATGCTCAGCAATCAGCATAAGAATGGTAGGTTACATCCTTCAAAGTACTATGATTGGTACGTAGTTTGACTTTTGGGTCACCACAGTTCCCTTGCTTTGTCGTTGCCAAATGTGCCATTATGCGGTCCGTGAGAAACGTAGCCCCTCTCTCTCTCTCTCTCTCTCACCACAAACTATCACCTATGCGTTTCTATCATACCATCTTCACGCTCTCAAATGCGACTTTTTTCACAACATAATCGGGACATCATTTGAAATAATTGGACAACAAGTTACAATAATAAAGTTTTTCTCATTTCTATGTATTATATGCCGTACTAAGAGTCTGTTTTGGCCATGTAATTTGGCATGCCAAAAGTACAGTCGTAAACAAAATCCTAAAAAATGTATTATTTGCGATGCCGCTTTAAAAATAAAAATTACAGTTTAAAATATATAAAAATCTATATTTTCAAATCAATATTTTTAAAAATGCTGCAAATGAAAACGGACTTAATAAGTTATACCTATCTGATTTTTGTCTTTACTTGTGACATACTGAAATGGAACATACCGGATTTTGTAGTTGGGTTCATTGGTTTTTTGCAGCCTTTAACGAGCAGTTAAAAGTTAAAACATGTCTGGGGGTCTTTTTACAAACACTGAACTTTCAAAGTTGCAGATCTACCATGGAGCTGATAGGCAGTTGGAGAAAGGGAAATTTTTGACAGTGGGAAGAGAAAGGTTGGTCTGTCTAACAAATACTGACCCTTTTGGTTAGAACGTTTGGTTGGTCCTCCCCTCCCTCCTACACTCTCAGCCTCTGATTCCCCACATACACAACACAGAATCTACCAGTCAATGCAACAAAAACCTATAAGCCTTGTTTCACCTCCTCATCATTGGGTGGTACATATTTTCATCAGCCAAGATATGAAGTACACGTGTCCAAATCAGTAAGGGAAAAACATGGGGCATATATATAACTCAGGCTGCGGTATAATGAAAAAAAATTCTCAACTTTCTGATACTTGAAGCTTTCTTTATTTAGTCTCCCGTTCATACCTTTTCTTTCTCTGCTTTTAGCACAACTTGATTAGATTTCCATGACCCCATTTGATGATCATTGCGAGTTCATAGAGCAATGCATTATGTGAAAAGAGCTCAAACAAGGTTTCCTGCAGGTAAGTCAATCACAGCCTCAAAGCTTTTCCTCCTTTTCATGGTTCTTGAACATGATGAATGGCATAGAAAATGTTTCTTCTTTTTCTTTTTATACTTGGTTTTCACGTTTGTGGGTGTAAATTGCCTTTCTTCTCTGAGTAAATTTGTTTGTGTTATGTGCTCTGCATGCCTGCCGTTTCTCTTATATATATATATATATATATATATATATATATATATATATTATAATATATATGTATTATATATATATATTATATATATATAATATATATACAAACAAAGCAAAACGCTCCCTCATGTGTTGAAACTTCAAATAAGTTAATGCATCAAATAGACAGAAAGCAAGCACTTCCTCAAAATTCATACCTTTAACCAAAGATTGGAATCAAACCCACCCATGTTTTTGGTTGTAGCAGAAGTTTGAGGTTCAAACATGCATTGCTGGAGGAAAACTACATAGAAAGTTTGTGCATGAAGACTTATTCTCCTCTCTTCTTTTCTTTTTTTGTTAGTTTTTTGTAAAGCCATGTTGTTTTAGCTTTTGGAACACTGTGAAGACCAGGAAGGGTAGTTTTAGTTGCATTTTCCAACATTTTCCTATTGGTTGAGTACAAAATTCTAGATGGTAACTTAGGAGGACTACAAAATTCTAGAAAAATCATATTATGTCTAGGACCAAAAAATACACACATTGTTAGAATTCTACCTATAGTACTATTGTATTGTTAGGTATTGTTCCATATGCCTTTTCTTAACTGTTCTCAATGTGATGATTTGGCTTAGGTGCTGTAAAAAGCATATGTGCTACAATTTTTTAAACAAAACAAATATAATTTAGAGTTACTGGTTCATGAAAGAGTTAATTTCTCCATTAGTTAAACCCTTTCTTACCCTAACTTTGGAGAATAGGGTAATAGGATTCACCATCCGCCCTCTTTCTATTATGCAGTTTCGAGCTAGCAGCTAAGTTTTGTTTTTTTATGAGAAAGATATATAGCAAAATTAAATTTAGACCATGAAAAAAACTATAGCACATATTCATGGTTTCAACACACATAAAACACTTAACCAAAATTTTCACTAAAAAAAAAATATTACTTTAATATGTATTAGCACCGCTAATCACAAGGGAGCACCACTCATTTACAAAGAACTGCATGTCTTTAAGGACAAGTTTTTCCTTCAAACTCGATTGGAAGAAATTCCTTTTTAATACTCAATCTTTTAAATTGATGTTCATCCTTATAACATGTGATTCACATATGCATTTTTTATATAATTAACTGAACATGTGAGATAAGAGTGTTTAATAAACTAGGAGGAAAACTTTGTCCCTTAAAAAAATGATGTTTACAAAAGAGAAAACAAAAACAAAAAACCTAGAAACGTTATTCATATAGGCATGAATGGATTGTTAATTGTTTGTTGGAACCATGAATAAAAAAAATTAAAAAAATAAAAAAATAAAAACTGTTTGTTGGAACCCAGAAAGAAATTGGTACCATCGTTCAAGAGTAAAATAATAATAATTAAAGAACTAAAAGGTCAAACAAGTTGTAGCACAACCTACTTAGTTTGTCTGCAACAAGTCAACCATCTACCAATCACATGGTTTATGCAAGACTGGTAGTTTGAGTTGAGGGTCAGATATGGGTCCAAGGATGTTTGGTCAGACATATAACTGTTCTCAACGGTTAGATTACAAAACCACAAAAACGATAGGAACAAAAAATTTTGTCCCTTAATGAAAAGGAACAAAACTTTTTTGTCAGATATATTTAATTTTGGTAAGGTTATCAGATAAATTATGAGAGGCCTGCGCGTAAGCATTCACGGGTGATCGATCATTAAATATTAACTTATTTTTTAGGGCTTAATTCCTGCAGCTATACTCTTTAATTTTGACTCCTCATAAGCTTTCATGGCTGATCATTAAATATTAACTTATTTTAGGGCTTAATTCTTGTCATGAGTCATTCAGATGAAGATCAATCTCTTATTTAAATTGCGTATAATTCAGACAGTCTCGTAAAAAAGAATTGTGAGGAATCATCTTTTCTTTAAAACTGTTTGAATTGTGTACTATTTAGAGCTCAATTATTGAGAATCCTGTAACAATTCATAGTCATCTTGTCGGAAACTTAATTCGAATAGTCAAAGTCTTTATGATTGTTTTTCTTTGGAGCAACTAATCAAAGGTTGAAGTCAAATGAAAATATAGAGTTATTAAAAATATTGGAGCTTATAGTTCTGACAATCTGACTGTTAGTTTTGTAGCATAGTTGAAAAAAAATAATAATAAAATAAAATTGTATATATAGAGATGTGAAGTTGCGAAGCTAATTAATTCTGTTTCTCTCTTTTTCCCTTGATAGAAGTACCTATTGCTTGCTTTTAGCGAAAAGGAAAGTTGGTGTTCAAGAATGAAACTTTACCATGGCGTGGTTGCTGGGTGAAAACAAAGGGAAGAGAATAGGGACCCGATTGCAACAAATAATTTTCAATCTTCTCTTCAATATTCTTCTAAAAAGGTGAGTAAAACCTGTTTAACTTTCTTTTCTTTTTTTTAATTATATTCTTCACGCTTATTTATCACACTCATTTTGTACCAACAAATATGACATGTAGTATAATAAACGGATGTGAAAAGTAACATTATTTTTTCTCTTTTCTTTTTTTTTACTGTTCTCTAACTTTTTAAACTAGTTTAACCTAGAATTACAGCCTTTTATATAGGTAATATATACTGTTTGATGCAATAATACAAAATTCAATAAAATTACCGGCTTTGTCAATTTGCTTTTACTGGTTGGGCCTGATTTTGCAATTGAAGTATCAATTTTGGACTTGAGGCCTAGTTGAAGTGTTGTTGAAACAGGCCCGTGACTGGGCCCATGCTCTTTCAATTTGCTTTTTCTGGTTGGGCCTCATTTTGCAATTAAAGTATCAATTTTGGACTTGAGGCCTAGTTGAAGTGTTGTTGAAACAGGCCCGTGACTGGGCCCATGCTCTTTCAATTTGCTTTTACTGGTTGGGCCTGATTTTGCAATTAAAGTATCAATTTTGAACTTGAGTCCTAGTTGAAGTGTTGTTGAAACAGGCCCTTGACTGGGCCCATGCTCAACGAGGATGATGTGGACTGAGACAGAGGGGTTTTCTTCTTTCGGTCATGATGGGCCTGGACCAGAAAAAACCCACCCATAGGCTGAAGATCTAAATTGGACTTTCGAACAAGTTCGGAGTTTTTGGGTTTTCACTTTTTGCCCCAACCATAAACCTCGGGTTGGGTTTTTTTTTTTTTATCCGCCTATGATTTAACAGTAATTTAAATTATTTGGCCATTCAAATATCAATTATAACACACAAATTATAGGCACGTGTGAAGAGATGCTATGTTTATTTGGAATTGCAACTTAGCTACAAAATTGTAGTTAGAGACGAAATCAGGCGGCCCGGGGCCATGGCATTACGCTTGATGCCTATTAAAATTATGTTTGGTTCTTTATTCATGTTTCAGCCCTTCCCTCTAAGCGGGTTCTATCATTTGACAATAATAGTCCTATGTGCCATGATTTTATGAAATTGCAACTAAAACACAACTAGTTTCAAGAGATTGTGTGAAGAATAAGGCCATGGAGGCAAATGCTAGTTATTTCCAAGGCTTTTTTTTTTCTTTTTTATCTAAGCAAATTGGGGAAATGGTACATGAGTTCAAAATACTATTGCCTCCTCAACAACATACTCAAAATAGAAAATATATTGCATGAATATTTTAAGAGTATTGAACACTTGTATTATTTACCTTAGAGCACTCTTAGTGACCTCAACAAAATAGTTTTTTGGTCATTTTTGTTGAGACAATTTAACCAAATGTGCAAAAAACGTTCTCTAGTGGACTCAATATTTTGATCCTAAGAATCTAATAAGTATACAGTACTTACTCATCATGTTTGATGAGTACCGCACACTCATCAAACCCTTAAAAAATTATTCTTTTTCTCTCCCACCGTTTTTTTCTTTTCTTTTTTCCTTTCTTCTTTTCTTTTTCTTTCTTCCTTCCTCTCCCATTTCTTCTCCCCTCTTGCACGACGTCATCACTGTCTACGTACTACCACACCATCGCCGTCCATCGAATCCCACGCCGTCGCCTCTGTCAAGTCCCACTCCGTCACCTTCCATCGAGCATCAGCCGATAATTCTCTCTCTTTGTCTCTCCCTCTCTCTCTCTCTCTCTCTCTCTCTATGATTGCAAGGGAATGAGCAAGGCTAAATTGGGAGGCAGTGGTAATTCGATAGCTTGGTTTCAAAACTTGAGAGTGGAATCTGATTGGAATTTTGAGGGATTTTAAGGGTTTTAATTTCAAAATGGGCAAGGCTGAATAAGAGATTTTATGTTGGGTTTGATAAATTTATGATATATAAGCTAGGAATTTGGGTTTGATGAATGATGGTCTGTGATGGAGACAAGAGGGAGAAAAGAAACTCGAGTGAGAAGATGAGTTTTTGGAAGGAAAAAGAAAAAAACAAATAGTAATTGTGGGTAGTTAATTTGTTGAGGCTGCTATGGGTGCTTTAAAAAAGTTAATAGTTAAAATAGAGAAAAAATAATTTTTCAGTTAAATTGAATAGTAAAATCTACTAAAGCCACTAGGAATACTCTTAGAACTTTAAATTGTTGTACATACTCGTCTAAATAGAGCTGTTGTTAGATGATGATAGGTAGCTCAATTATTAGCTATTTAAGTCAACTAAATTAGCTTATTTTTCAAGCAAATTAATTCTAATAATTTAAATTTTGGTTTAAACCCCTTTAGTCTAGAGACTAGACACTAATTAGCTTAATTATTAGTAATTGGTTGCATGGATCTTGAAATTATTTAACATTGGAACTTACAACATCTACTTTAAAACTACGTCAACTCAACGTATACTGTTATATATTCTACAACTTAAACTAATAAAAATTATAAATTTAATTATTTAATTAATATTTTAACACTTTATATTCCAATTTTACTCTCTTTTCATTCAGTTTTGGGTTCATGTACTTAAACTGCTAGGAGCTTTAGTTCGTTTAACATTTTTCAAATACCATTCTCAGGCGTTTCACCATTGTATTAGTAAGACGGTTCAACACAACTTATGCACCAATGCAGTTTGGTTCCCCGCCAGTAATTTCAACTGCAGGCTGTACTCAACTGCACAACTTGGTCTGCAGCAAACAGTGAGTGGTTTCCTCCCTGTAGATCTGTTTCAAACTATTTAGTTTAATGCATGCATGCATGCATATATGGTTCAATATTAAAACCCTAAATTAACATTATTTACTTCAAGGTGCAATTAAAGTACTAATTCTATGTCATAAAAATGCAATATAGAATAATCAAATAGCCTATCTACAACTACTCAAAATACTTGAAAAATTTGGCAAATCAATTATCATGTTTTTGTGGAAATGCTGGATATATGCTTCATAAGTTTGTTTCACTCCCTAGTTTGTGTAGATTGCTTTGCCGTGGAGATTAGTGAATTATGTGTATGGTTTTCTTTTGAGATATATATAGAAGTAGAAATGTGTTAGGATTGTTGAGCCTACACAATTTAGAGAAAAGTAAAGAGAAAAAGGGAGAGAAAGCAACAATTAATATAGAGAGAATTTCATGTGGTTCCATTTGTTTTACTGGATCTCACCTATATGGCCTTTATACTAGAGACCAGTGTCACTTCCTCATTCAAAATCTGAACAACCATCTCTAACAAGATCATGTTATTAAGCAAGTGCTCTAACTAAAGCCAGAAACTTCAATATTCTTCTTTGATTCTAGTAATTCTAAAGTAGTCTCTCATGAACCAATTCTAGTAATTATACAGATCTCTCGACAAGCACCAGACCTCATGTACATTAAACTGTATTCAGCATATGACACTATCTGATCGGAGTCACCTTTAAATCCTAGCCATCATGTATGTCTTCTCACTTCGATCAATTAATGCACATTTTCACCTTATTTTCATAGGGTCTTCATTACAAATTAAACAAAATATGCTAGATAATTCCCCAAAACATCTATATATGGTAATAACTTCCCAAAAAGCAACGCGAATAATCTGAAGTATATATAAAATCTGACACATAGATCTTACGTGCATGGAAAAGCAAAAAATTATCTAAAGAACAAGGAAATGTCAAAATTGCCAACCTTACCCTAGTTTCTTATTTTTACACACAAGTCTAACCACAAGTGAGCAGTCATGCACGTGAAATGAGTTGGAAGATGAGAAAAATTTAGCCCTTATATATATCCTACCATACTTCGAAAATGATTCAGATGACAATTCAAGTCCTCAATAGGTTGATGTGCCTTGTTGTGTCAGCAACAGTATGTTATCTAGCTATCTTTAACACTCTAGAAAGGAATTCTATAAACAGAAAGCATCAATATTGGCAAAAAATTCGGGGACTGCCTTCAATGAGAATAACAACTAGATCGACGAGAGAAATGGAAACTTGATTTATCGTACTTGGATAAAAGTTCTATATATGAAATCTATTGGCCGGAAATAGCTAAAGTCCTCATGTAAACTTTGTTGATGGAAACTTAATTCATATAACTTAAAGCTAAGCTCTTAAACTCACTTATATATATATATATATAGGTAATCGAAGCAATGCTCTTAATTAAAGCTTTAGCATAAGGTAAGTAGTGGGGTCAAACTGATCTTTTCGAGTCTTTCATTACTAGTGCACATATTGCAACCAACATACATGTTTCATCCAAGACACAAACACCATCTTCTTGTTTTTAATTGTATTCCGTTGAAGATATAGAACATACATTAGTTTCCTCCTTTGCTAGGGTACTCATTACACCTCAATACATTTTATATTCTTAGATAGGAAAACCTTTTGGCTTTCAAAATAAAGTAATGCTCACACCCATTTTATACACAGGCTGACGTGGCAATTAAGTGGCTTTCTTTCTTTCACTAACATATATAAAAAATCACTTAAAATACTTCACGTCAACCAATATAAAATGAGCATCAAGGTTATCATTACTCTTCAAAATAATGCTTCACATGCAACATTTTGACCATCAAAATTTGCTGAGAACATCAAATAACATACAAAATCAATTAGACAATTAAGAACGACCTTCAAAATCCATATAAGCCTAGATAACAACTTCTAGAAGATCCTGCATATGGGTTCATGAGAGGATCAGATCATTACTAGTTGTCATGAAATGGAAGTTTCTGCAACTCTTGCTTGTCAACCTCTAGCTAGCTACTTGCTAGTCACTAATATTCAATCCACAGTTACCTAATTGCGCACTTCTCGATCATTATATTTTTTCATTACTTTGATAGGTTATCATTTATTTATCCAACCCATTTATAGACCTAGAATCATAGACTATTGGGAACTTATGCATTTGAATGAAACAAAAGCTTGATTTATAAGTAAATCTGTGGAACTTGCAATTGCATCTCCTAGTTATTTAATATCTATTTGCTGTGATGTTGGCTTGTCAAGTATATATATATATATGAAGAAGAAATAAATGGATCACTTTTGTGTGTGCTATATATGATGATCAAACTTGAAGGTCGTATATATAGCCTTATAAGCATATAACCACCTTCCCGATGCATACTTGTCAGATAATATTGCATTAATTGCATGCTCTAACCGTAATTATCTCTGAATACTTGAAAATAGGATCCTCTCCATTTTAAGTGAAATAGAGAGGATTTATTTCATTATCCAAATTAGATTTTTTCATATCAAATGGTGTACTTACATGTAAATGTAACAAAACAAAACCTAAGCTATGAAATGAATTTTTTCTTTTGAAATCTAGACCATGGATAGGATCTTGATTTGAAAAGTGTATATATAGTAGTCTCTTTGATGATTAAGTATCTATGATGAAGATCTTTGATGTGGAAGAATTAAAATTTCATATATATACACTTCCTATTTCTTGACATAGAAACATATATATGTAACAAACGTAATTCTTTGAGCTTGTGAAATGAAAATATATATATTCACACACTGAAATCTCATTCAGATGCAACCTATAATATTATTACAAGTACACTGTTCAGTCTGTGCTTAATTTGTCTACAATAACACTAATACATCACCGCACACAACAGCCACGAAAATAAGATGTGGAATAAGAATAGACAAACATACATAAAATGACAATAGTTCAAACCCTAGACTTCTCATTAACTATATATCCAACTGTACATGCATATTCATACCCAATGCAAGCAGCTGGTATATATATATATATGGAAATTCTATTCAACTCGATTATTAGCCCTCTTGGGGTCATTTTGGTTGAAAGTGGAAGACATGATTGCAGATTCCCAGCCAGCCCCGAGGCCGCCAAAACTCGAGGCAGTGATGGAAATCAAAGGCTCGACAGAAACCGGTGCAATCCCAGTACCAGGTTGTTGTTGTACTTGCAGTTGATGGTGGGCGGCGAATGCATCTTCATTGATCAGTGAATTGAGGAACGAAGAGAAGACATCATCGGAGCAGTAATTTATGTCATCTTCTTCTTCAGTACTGCTGAGGCCATTATTGTAATTGCTTCTCAAACCCATCCCTGCAGCACCATAAGCTGCTTGGTACTGATCATGATCATCCAAATTAGAACTTTGGAAGTATCCATTTTCCTTGATGGGGATTAGTCCACTGTCACTATCAGGAGTCTCTACTGTAGCAACAGGAGAAGATGGATTAGGGTTAGGGTTTGGGATGCGATTGGTTTTCGATGAGGAAGCTTTGTTGGCATTGGTGGCAGCGGCAGCGGCGGAGGAGTCCGGGTTCAAAGGCTTGTGGGTTCTTGGATCTATGCCTTGGCTGATCAACTTCTTGCTGAGGTGAGTGTTCCAGTAATTCTTTATCTCATTGTCTGTACGTCCTGGAATTCTCCCAGCTATCAACGACCACCTAATTACCCAAAATAGTTCAAATTAGATACGAAAGAAAGCTCTACATGTATGTGTATGTGAGAGATGATGATGATGATGATCTATGGTATGGTGATGATGATGACGAGAATGATGGGGTTTTGAGCTAAATTGAACTTAAATTGCCACAAGATTGAGAGAGATAGTTGTACAGAGAAAAAAAAAAAAAAAAAACCCCAGTGTTAGGTTTTCGAGCTGAAATACAGAAACAGATTCAAGAGAATGAGGGAGAGTGTATATATACTGTAAAAAGCTTACAAGAAACCCTAACCCTAGCTAGGTGGGAGAGAGAGAGAGAGAGAGAGAGAAGGGAAATAGAATGAGATATGAATGGGTTAGAGATATATATTACCGGTTGCCGAGGAGGCGGTGAAGGCGAAGAATGAGATCTTCTTCGTCGGGGGCGATCTGGCCACGCTTGACGGAGGGACGGAGATAGTTCATCCAGCGGAGGCGGCAGCTCTTGCCGCAGCGTAGCAGCCCAGCTCGTTTGGGGAGTGTCCGCCACCGGCCCTCACCTTCCTTCTTGATGTAATTAGCCAGAAGTTCGTCCTCCTCAGGCGTCCACGGCCCTCTCTTCAGCCCCACCTTGCTGCAGCACGGCGTCGTCTTGCCCGTCGCCGACCCAGACCCAGACCCACCTCCTGCCTTTGCAGATGGCGACGATGATGACGATGGGTTCCTCATGTCCTTTGCTTCTCTCTCTCTCAAATCTCTATCTCCGGACAGGAATGTCGTGCTTTTCTGTCTATATGGATGTGTGTGTATGGGAGATGATGAGATGGGGTGCCTCTATGTGAATATGTGTTTTGATTTGGTTGCTGTATAATATGATTGGCTTTCAGATGGGATATGGGAAAAAAGAAGAAAATGCAAGACATGGGTGAAGTCACTGTAAAGAATATCGCTTTCCCCACGCTCCTTGAAAGAGCGTCTACGTCACGCATTTGGGTCGGAGGCTACTCATATGACTGAGGCCCAGTGTCTTGGAGTTTTTTTTGTATTAGTAATTGGCACTTGATCATTTGACTTTATTTTCTTTCTGATTTAAGTATTTAAATTATTATTCAGAGAAAAAGTGTTAGTTGTACGATGGTTAAAAATGAAGATAGTTTATTTCAATGATCTAAATTAAATTTTATGAATTTAATAATACGTGCATTACTATATGATAAATATGTTATCATATCATTTAAATATTTAGTAAATTTAAATTTTAATAATGTTATGTTTTGTATAATGAAGATGATATATTTTATGATTTAAATTAGATTTTATAAATCAAATATTGCTTTATTTAGGATGCGTTTGAAATTGAGATTTCGTAGACAATAAGTGCGATTTAAAATCAAATCATAAAAACTGGATTGTTTGGGAACTGAGATTTTAAAAAATTGCGATTTGAAAACGTAGAAAATTTGCGATTTCAAATCTCATGTAAGGGAGTGTTTTTTTAAAAACGCAGAATTTTAAAAGGCTAAATTGCGATTTTAAATACCAAACTGCGATTTTGCCAAACGTTTAACTATATTTTTTAAAAATCATATTTTTAAATCGCACTTTTTAAAAACGCAATCTCAAATAGGCTCTTAGAGCATTAGCAGCAGCTTCCCTTAAACTCTATTCTCTTCCCTAGTGTAGGAAAAACTGTTAAAAAAACACAAAAAAGTCTCTGCAACAGCTTCCCTAAGTGTTCCCTAATATATAGAAACACCAAGGGAACCACTTTTGGTTCCCTAGATGTAGGGAACAAAAGTGGTTCCTTAGCATTATTAAATATAAAAAACTTTTCTCTCTCCTCTACCATTTGTTTAAAACAATATTTAAATGATTTCTCTTCCTCTCTCTTTCTTCTAGCATTTAATTTAAATAGTATTTAATTCATGTAGGGAAAGATGAAGGGAAGCTGTTGTAGAGTTCATTTAACTAGGGAACTAAAAAATGGTTTTGTTCCCTACATTAAAGAAAAGCTTAAAGAAAGCTGCTGCTAATGCTCTTATACTCTTACCGAATAGCTGTATTGCATTTTGTTCGTTTGTTGTCTTTTGTCTACTCTTTTTCTTAGCGAGTAAGGCTTCTAATAAATTACTTGCCAAGAAAAAAAAAGAAAAAAAAATATTCCATTATTCAATGAGTGTGGTCCAGAATATGAAAATTTTGAGCGAGTGTGTGTAGCTTCGTTGCGGGCGCGTTGAGAGTCATTCTGAAAAGCAGGTCGAGACAGCATGGAAGAGGGAAAAATGGGACCTACGTGCCCGCTAAGTTACTCGCGCAGTCGCCCTTTCGAATATTCTTACTAATAGAGTGGAAACAGTGCGCACTACAAAGGCACCCGATCAAAACCCACTCCAAAACTATGGATCGGAGTCCGGATCTAGTGACTTCCGCTAAGTCACTCGCGCAGTCGCGCTTTCGAAAATGCTTACTAACTACAAAGGCACCCGACCCGATAAAAACCCGCTCCAACACTATGGATCGGAATCCGGATCTAGTGACTTCACAGACAGCGGGCTTATCGTGAGGCCAGGTGTCGATACTTGCGGTCTCAGTTAGGCGACGTGTTATTACGTGAAGCAGAAAATGTTTTTAACTTTCAGTGCTAGCTTTTTACAATGAGTGAATTTTTCTTTTTGGGTAAATTTCATCAAATTGTTATTTTTTTATCGGACAATGAATAAAATTTTATTAAATAGGGAATAAAATTGTTCAAATCCCAGCAAACTTATGCTAGTGTTTTCGTATTTTGGTATGAAGTAACCTCGGAGCTAGTTTTTAACTCCGAGACAACTCATTTGGAGTTTTGGCCTTCCACGCATAAAAAAAGAAAAATTATAATTACACCACTAAACGGAACGATTAATTCATTAAAAAGATGGCAATATTTTGCTTCTAAATAGATATTCCAACTATAATGGTGGTTCCTCTAACCAAAGTTCCAATTTTTTTTATCCTAAGCATATATTACGTTTGGCACACTGGAATATTGATTGCCTAACAATAGGAACGAATACTATTTTTTTTTATTTTTGAAATGAGGAACGAATACTATTAAGAATACAATAAACTAAAATAAAATTACTATGTTTGTTCATTAATTTGGTGACAATACAAGAATGACCATTTTTTTTTTTTTGGAATTGAATCAAATTTCTTATGATACTCTAACTCTAAAATGATTTCTCCAAAAAGATCACCTTTTTTTCCTGGGAGGTGATTGACCACCCATGAAATTTTTTTTTCATAAAAATAAAAAATAAAATGTTATTTTATTAGTAGTAAATGGTTATTCCTTACATTTGTTTTTAGATAAATAATTATTATTCCTCGTTATAAGATAATCCTTTAATGATGCTCAACCAAATAACATTATGTAGAATAGACATTATATTCTCGCGCAAGAATAACTTTTATAAGAATCGACACAAATCAGATTTTTTATGTCCTCCAATGAGAGATATACACATCAATGTAAAATACAAAAACTAGTTAAGACAAAAACAAAATATTTTAACTTTTCATCTTCAAAATATCAACTCATATACAAAAATCTCCACTTTTTCCCATTTCAAGAAAGAAAAATATTAGAATATCTATTCAAATTTTTCTCTCATCTTTTTAAATATTACAATCACCATTGAATAGATGGGTCTCACACATGGAACCTACATAAATTCATAGATCCAATGATGATTGTAATATTTAAAAGGATGAGAGAAGAATTTAGATAAATACTCTAGCATTTCCCTTTTAGAAAATCGAATCCTAAGTCAATTGTTTGAACAATGAGTACCACCATATCTCTTACACAAAGTTCATCCAAAATTCTAATCTAGAATAAATTTTCTCACCATTTTAACATCCTCAAGACTTTCTTCATATTGTCCAGCAAGCTCCTCAGATGAAGCCAAATAGATAAAGCCCTTGCTGTCCTCTCTCTTTCTCTCAAACACGCTAAAACAAACATAAAATCGACCTTTCTAAAAACATACCCAAATCACAATTATCCCTGATATTCAATCATGGAAGGTTTAATTCAAGAAATAAGAGAGACCCACTAAGGAAAACCAAGTAAGTGCGACTAGATGTCCAAGATAACTGGAGCTTAGCAATGGTGGTCAGAGATTCATGGATTGAGGAAAATATATCTTAAAATAGCACATAACGTTTTTAGGAGAAAGAAATATTTTGTGTGCAAGGAAAAGTGTGTGGGAAATGGTAGATTTGGAAGGTTTGTGAAGTTTGAACAACATTGACAAGACAAAAATCTGAGGTCCAAAATCCTCCACCCAAAGGGCTTAGTATTTGAAAGGTTTGTGGTGATCGAATCGCTGAAAATGGAGAATGGTGGATTTGTCAAGTCGATATGTTGAAGATGAAAAGCTAAAATCTAGTGTTTTGTCTTCACTTAGTTTTTGTGTTCTATCCTGTGCTAGGCTATGAGTAGGAGGCACAAAATACTTAATTTATGTCAGGTTCTTATAAAAGTTATTATCATCGTGTGTTTATTCCTGTGTACTAAATGTACGTAGTCCAACTCAATTAATCATACTATAATTTTAATTGGTATAATTAAAACTTAAAACAAATATTTGATTATTTTTAGGCAAAATTTTATGACCAATAAATTTAATATATTTGAGAAGATCTTTCATTTTACTTAGGGTATGTTTAGAATTGTAATTTTTGAAATAAAAAGTGCAATTTTAAACTAAATCGCAAAAAATGAATCGTTTGGAGATTACGTTTTTAAAATATTGCAATTTGAAAACGCAAAAAATATGTGTTTTCAAATCGCAAGTAAAGATGTGCTTATTTTAAAACGCATAATTTTAAAGGTTAAACTATGATTTTAAATGTTGAACTGTGATTTTGTTAAACGCTTAACTGCGTTTTTAAAAATTATGTTTCAAATCGCATTTTTTAAAATTGCAAACCCAAACGAATATTTAGAATCCGTTTAGAATTACGGTTTTAAAAAGTACAATATTTCAAAATGTAATTCATAAAAACGCAATTTTTAAAATCGCAATTAGCGTTCGATAAAAATTGTTAAAAAATACTTTTTATGTCTATTTAGTGCTTGGATAACATTAGTATAAAAGTACAGTTTCATGCGTAAATTACCAATAAAAACATAATAATACTATTATATTTAAATCTAATGCCTATGTACACGTAACACTGATTTTTTTTTATTTTTTTATTTTTGTGTGTAGTATAGTTTTTCATTGATTTGGAAATTGGAAGGGCAAAGTTTTAATGTGTGCGGCAGTAATAACATATATAGTTAAAAGAAACAATGAATTAAAACAAAACAAATTTTCAAGCAAGATTATGAGAAGGGTCTGAAATGAGAGCCTTTAGTTGCATACTTGCATTCCAAGTAGCCGAGAAAAAAAAAAGGTTAAGTGTGGTTATAAATTAGCATAGTCTGCGTAGGAGAAGTTGAGTGGTCAATTGCCAAATGGCAAGGATGACCTGTGCATAGGGCTGTGCTGAGACTATAATTTTTTACAATTTTTTTTTAAATATAGATTTTAAAATTACGTAAATTTAAGCTGTTTTTTTTTATATTAAACGACTTGAAAAATGATATATATTAAAAAGATAGCATGTTTTCAAAACGGTAAAACAAAAAAAAAAATTCAACATACTTTTTCTTCACTTTTAAAAATACGTTTCTTATTTAGTAAAGTAAAAGACATTTTTTTAATTCAAAACTTTTCTATTACATAAATCACAAGAGTATGATGAAAATATATCAAATTTTCATTAGTAACATATCATATTTTTAATATATAGAATTTTTCAAATCGTTCGGTATATAAAATAACATGAATTTACATAATTTGAGAATCTATACTTTTAAAAAAATTATAAAAAATCTTTATCCTTATACTAATACCGTCAAATATATCTTTTTGCATAGAATGACCGACCATTAGGCCAAATCACAATCTTAAATGCACCATAAAAGTGATAAAGATAAGCATGAAAGCAAATAAAGTTAATGACGTAACAACTTGCAATAACATTTATGATGATATGCAATCCCAACCCACTTTTAGCTTTTATTTTTATTTTTTAATAATAAATAATTTAAGGGTTAGTCGAAATTTATACATCAGTATTATAAAATAAAAATATAATTTTTAACATTACTAAAAAATAAAAACATTCGATTAGCTTGCATATTGTCTTCACGGCACATGATGCCAACAAATTTATTGGTTGAATTTTTTGTTCGGATGGTGTCTCAATTGCACGTCCAAACAGGTAAATTTCATAAGAGTTTTATTAATAGTTTGCCAAACAATTCGAACAGCCAATTGCAGGGATCCAAATTGGTCACGAACTCTATTATATTTTTTTATTACATTTCTACTACTAGATTTCTTGCTAAAAAAAACCCCTACTACATTTATTGCTTTCTTTGCACTGTGCATTATTATTATGCAATTTGATCATTTAAATAAAATTGATAGTATTTATTTCTTGATCAAGATTCTAAGTTGGTTTATCTAATAGTTTATATTAGTATATGGTATCAATATTGACAAGTTTTTTTTTTTTGAAATAGATAATTTCATTTACCCCTATTGATTGTCACCCATTTTGTAATAGAATTAGGATCTTTCTAGATTTTTAAAAATTTGAGATTCTCATATTTTCAAATCTGAGCCATCCATTTCATCTAAAGATCAAAACACCTTTTCACTTATTTTCTTTTACCGAAACTAATTAATTACGTTTTCCTTTCAAAAATAAAAAATAAAGACTCTTGTTTTAATTCTTCCCTAAGCATACCCCTTCTTCTTCCTCAAACCATCTTTTGAATATATATATACAACCCTGAATATATTAAAGTTGATAAAATTTAATCAGAAATGTTTCTCCACACATTATAATAGATATATAGCAGCTCGTTTTAACTTTTTTAATTTTTATTTTTTTTGTTAAACTTGTACTTGCTGGATAGAACTTCGTGTAAACACGTTCGTTGTCAAATGCTTGATACATGTAAAATAGTTCACCATTTTATTAATAGGAAGCAAAACTAATGCATCATTAATTAATTATTGGACCATGTCCTAGTTCCTCGCCATCCTTCTTATAGTTGTTCATCAAAAAATAAGAACTTCTCCATAGAAGGTGATGGGTAACGCAAGGCATTCAACTCGTTTAGGAAGAGCATCTCTAGCAATAACATTCATAATAGCTACTCAAAAAGTATAAACTTTTATTTTAGCTACTCATTTTTCTATACATACTCCAACAACATCCTCTATTTTACCCTCTATTTTCTTTAAATATTAATTTTAATAATTTTTTATTATTTTAAGGTGCTTAAAAAGAATGAGAGAGAAGAGGGAGAGAGAAATAATAATAATAAAATATTGATAGAAGGTGCTACAGTGAACTTTCATATTTGAAAGTTCTCTGTAGCAAATTTATGGTAAACCTTTAAAATAGAGTGTCTACTGGAGATGAAAAAGTAGGCTATAAAAGCTAAATATAGCTAGTATGCCCAATTTAAAAGCTCTGCTGGAGATGCTTGAAGGAGAAGGAGCATGCCTAAAGGAGAAAAATAGTTTTTATTTTTATTTTTTATAAAGAAAACGTAATTAATTAATCTTGGTACAAGAAAATAAGTTAGAAGGTGTTTTAATTCTTAGATGAAATAGAGGGCTTAGATTTAAAAATATGATAATTTCATATTTTCAAAAATTTGAAGGATCCTGATCCTTTGCAATGTCTTTCTTAAAGTTTAAAACTTTTCAATTTAGTGTATTAAACTTTTAATTTTTTTTAATTTTTTCTCATTCCCATTAGGATTTTCAGTTAAATTCTTTCAAAATTATCAAAATATCCATTTTTTAAAAAATTAAAATAATAATAATAATAATTCAAAGATTCAGATGTGAGTATTTTTGTAAATTTTGTTAAATCATAACTAATGCCTAAATTTTTGTAATTCTTTTTTCTTAAAAAAAATGATGAGTATTTTGATAATTTTGACACTGGAGAAATTGAAAAAATTAAAAATTTGATATACTAAATTGAAAAGTTTTGAACTTTAAAAAGACATTACAAAATAAATGATAATTCAGAGAGTAAATAAAATTATCCCAAAACTTTAAATAATATAATATAATATATACTGGTAGATATATAAATTTTAAATTATGACCATTAAAATGGATTTCAATTATTTCAAATAAAATGGTGAGAAGGCTTGTCCTATTAATTATTGATTTCAGTAATGTTACAAATATAGGAGTCTTTTCTATTTTGATGTTTTTACGTGATTGGTATTGATTTGTTGTCAACTTTTTGCCATGGATTGTGTCAGACATTTTGGCAACCATTCCAAATGCTATTGGTTGTCAACTTTTTAGTTTAATTGACTCTTTCGTATTGATTTTTTTTTTTTAAAAAAAAAATCAAATTAAAAAGAAAAAGAAAAAGGAAGACTCGTTCGTATTACATATAACCGCTTTAACCATTTATTTTGTTTTCCATTTTATCCTTGATCATCTCACTTGATTCCCCATTTTATTATTGAGATATCCATTTTGATATGAATCTCTTTCTCTTTTACTGTTTTTTTTTTTAAATCTTTTTGCTAGAGTTGGTGTGAGAGAGAGAAAATCCTATGCTTTTTATTTTATTATTTTTTTTAAAAAAAAAGATTTTTGTAGGGACAAAAGGTTTAAAAGAGAATGTTTATGGAATAAACAAGAAGAATTAAGGTCAAAAGTCACACTTGCAGCCACATATGAATTTGGGAAAGAAATAAAAAACCATAAAAATACTTAAAAATATTTATGGCCTTTTTGAAATTGTGTTAGGAAATAGAGTTTGTAAAGTTAAAAATAACTTTTTAGTAAAAGTTTTAATTTTAAAATTTTTCTAAAAGTATGTTTTGACTATTTTTATAATAAAAAGTCAAATAAATATTTTTTGAATTTTTTACCAAACAAACAAGTTTTTTTGTTTGGCACAGCTTTTTAGTCAACTGATTTGCAATGCTTTTTCATAGTGTTTTTAATTTTTTAATTTAAAAAAAATGTTATGATGTGATATGAATATAAAAGTAAATGAGTTGTTTGTTACTAGTTTCGTTTTAAAAAGATAAAGAGGAATACTAGTTTTTCAACCATTTTATACTAATTGATATAACATTTTTTTATTTTTTTTAAATACAAAAGAAAAACTGTTTAAAACAAGTTACTTGAACTCGTTTTTTCTAACCATTTGATTGTTTGGGAATTACGATTTTAAAAATATTAGTGTAATAAATTAATGTAAAGAGTAATATTACATAAGATAAAACAAAAGGTATAAAGGAAAAGTGTTATGTTTTTCTTCCTAACTATGTGAAATTTTTTGTTATTTAATTCAATATATTAAATTAACATTTATATAATATATATACTATATAAAATTTATGTATTTCTAAAAATATATACGAAAAATACTCATGGTCTCTTGAAAAGTGCATGTAAGAAAAAAAACAAATGCTTCTAAATTTTTGTCAGTCACATTTATCACCGTGACACAACTTTGTGAGTGTAACAGTGGTGTGAAACTTGATCAAATTAGCCCCCATTCAATGCACTTCGTCTTTTATAAAATCTGTCATCTACTCACAAAACGTTGGATAAATTTCAAACTGTACAAGATGCCAAAACCCAATTTAAAAAAAAATTAAAGTCTCCAGATAGTCCCGCTAGAAAACATCCATTTTTCTCGGCAAAAGTGAAAGCATGCACGATCGTGACAGTCAGTTTTCATGCTAAAAAATAAAACTCACAAAAATTTAATAAAGAAGTAATTGATCCCAAATAATGGTAAACAAAATTTTAGAACTCGGTCGAGTACTCGAGATGGGATAAAATTTTTCTTTGAATTGGGGATGAACTAATTTTTTTAATTAGTTTAGTAAACTGAATATGTGTCTTTAATCTATGTGTCAATCACAATTTTTTATTTTTTTTAAAAACAATTAAAGTTAAAAATACAGACTAAAATTACATATTTTATATTATTTTAATAGACTCTGTTCTCTCAAACTTAATTTAGAAAAAAAAAACTTTATCTCTAAGCATAATTGAAAAGAGGTTTGGATTTTCTTTGTTGTAATAAGTGATTGTTTTAAACTATAAAAAACGAGAAGAAACAATAAAAAAACAAAAGTTGCTAATGTTTAATTTAACTTGCATCAAAATGGTAGAGCTATTATTTTAAATGGAAAAAATGTAAAATTAGTCAATATAGTTTTAATGGATTGCATAGATTTAAAAAGTGACTAAAATATCTTTTTAGTAAGCAAAAAAATACAATTAGACCCATGAACTAAACTTTCACTTTAGCACCAATAAAAAAAATAAAAAACTAAAAACCAAAAAAGTTAAAAACCAAAAAAATAAAGAAAGTGGTCGAACCACTCTCATTTGACCAAAAGATAAGAATGGAACCAATATTTTTTGTGTGGAGGTCCGAACCTAGGTAGCAAATAAATAAATATATAAATATATATAGTCTTTTTATGTGTGCACACGTTTATGTAAAATAAAAGTAGATAAATTTTAAACTTAATTTAATGCTAAGTCATAAGTTATAACTGTATACAAAAAATTATATGTTTATAAAATCATATTAAAAAATAACTTTTATTTCGAATACAATAGTTTTATAATTGTATAAACACATACAAAAAAAATTCAAAAAAAAAAACTCTGCATCTCCTTCAAATTATGCTTGATGACAGTTTTTATGAAATAAAATTTATCAATTATTCATCTTTGTAGTGAAAATATTTAACAATATTTTTCTCAATCCTAGCAATTTTTTTTTTTTTTTTTCCATCCTAAGCAATTTATTTAGAAGCTACATTAGGAGTGAAAAGTCATCATTGCCATGACCATCGTACAAAAAATCATATTTTTATACTAACTTGAAAGATTTTGGTTGCCAAGGACTCCCACCTAATAAGATAGGTCTGTCCTTATCAAAGGGGTGACTCGATCACCCCTTCTGGTTGGCCTGAGGTGGGCGAACCATCTCATGACCCTTGGATGATTCAATCATCCATTTTGGCAAATGAGGGTGCTAAATTACTTTTACATTTTTATCATATAAATATATTATTTATTGTAAATAACAAGTGTTATAATATGATTATTTTTGACGTGACACTTCGACGATTTTTGCCAAAATTTTGTGCCGAAGAATGGCTAGGAACCTATTTGTGTTATGAGTAAATGTTATATACTACATGTTATCATGTAATTATCTTTTAATGCTAACATGTCCGTTCAAACAAATTATTATATATATATTTTTAAAAGGAAATGATTTAATAAATTAGTTAAAAATGCCATATCAGTTAGATAATTATAAAATAAAAATATGATATATAATATTACTTTTTATTTTTTGTTTACCAATAAAGTTTTTGTTATTTTTTAAATTCCAACTTGAGCTGATTTTGTATTTTTCTAATTTTAAATTGTGGAGTAAATTATTTATTTCCCTCCAAAAAATAAAGGTTGAACATTTAATCATGACGCCTTAAAATACAGCTAAGCTTTCCCTCTTTTTCCTAATCCCCACAACCCCACTCTGCCCCCTCACTTTCTTCAAAATCCCCAACCTCTCCCCCTACTGTCACACGCACGCACACATAGAGATAGTGTGTGGGAGAGAGACACAGACAGAGAGAAGAGAGAGAGAGCGAGAGGCACCGTTTTCATCATCGCCACCAAACCCTAGCTCGCTCCAATGGATCCCGAGTCGACTCAGCTCCAGCAGGCCCAACTCGCGGCCTTACTCGGCGCCGACTCGGCCCCCTTCGAGACCCTAATCTCGCACCTGATGTCCTCGTCCAACGAGCTTCGCTCCCAGGCCGAGTCCATCTTCAACCTCTGCAAGCAGACCGACCCCAACTCGCTCTCCCTCAAGCTCGCCCACCTTCTCCAGTCCTCTCCCCACGTGGAGGCACGAGCCATGTCCGCGATCCTCCTCCGCAAGCAGCTCACGCGCGACGACTCTTATCTCTGGCCGCGACTCAGCGCTCCCACTCAGTCCTCGATCAAGTCCATCCTTCTATCCTCTATCCAGCGCGAGGACTCCAAGTCCATCTCCAAGAAGCTCTGCGACACCGTTTCGGAGCTCGCCTCCGGGATTTTGCCGGATAACGGCTGGCCGGAGCTGCTTCCATTCATGTTCCAATGCGTCTCGTCCGATTCCCCGAAGATGCAGGAATCGGCGTTCCTGATCTTCGCGCAGCTCTCGCAGTACATAGGCGACACGCTCGTCCCGCACATTAAGCACCTCCACGCCGTGTTTTTGCAGTGCTTGACGGCGTCGCCGAGTTCGGACGTCAAGATCGCGGCGCTCAACGCGGCGATCAATTTCATTCAATGTTTGTCGAACTCAGCGGATCGGGACCGGTTCCAGGACCTCTTGCCGGCGATGATGACGACGTTGACCGAGGCGTTGAACAACGGTAACGAGGCGACGGCGCAGGAGGCGTTAGAGTTGTTAATCGAGCTGGCAGGGACTGAGCCGAGGTTCCTACGGCGGCAGCTCGTCGACGTCGTTGGCTCGATGCTGCAGATTGCGGAGGCGGAGTCGTTGGAGGAAGGGACGAGGCATTTGGCGATCGAGTTCGTGATCACGCTCGCAGAGGCGAGGGAGAGGGCGCCTGGTATGATGCGGAAGCTGCCGCAGTTCATAAGCCGGCTATTCGCTATTCTGATGAAGATGCTTTTGGATATTGAGGACGATCCTGCGTGGCATAGCGCGGACAGCGAGGAGGAGGACGCAGGCGAGACGAGCAATTATAGCGTCGCGCAGGAGTGTTTGGACCGGCTGTCAATTTCGTTGGGGGGTAATACGATTGTTCCGGTGGCGTCCGAGCAGTTGCCGGTATATTTGGCAGCTCCGGAGTGGCAGAAGCACCACGCTGCTCTGATTGCGCTTGCGCAGATCGCAGAGGGTTGCGCGAAGGTAATGATAATGCTACCAGTACTATATCATTTGGTTCTTAATAGTGTAATATGATTATATTTACTTCTCGTGTGTTTGAAATGTGAATTTGGAGAACGGTGAGTTGTGGGTTAAATTCTTATGGGGACTATATGGATTTTGATTTTGATTTCCATTTTTTTTATTGATGTTTGTCTCTGCTAAACAATATATGGTAATGGAATTGGTGATGCTGGTGAGTTCTTAGAATGCTTCTATGGTTCTTCATGTGAGCATACGTTGTAATTAGATGCTTCACATGCTATATATGCGGTGGTGGCAGAAGCTCGGCACTGGCTATGAAGTCCCCATTATGTTTTGAAGTTAATTCTTTGTCATTGGTTTTTGCGTGAATTTGAATGGGACAACTTTGGATAGACGTTAAAACATTTGGTCGGTTACTTTTCATTGTTTGATAATGACACTTGAAATAGATTAATGAAAAGGTTTTTAGTACCTGGGCATGTCTTAAGTGTTTGCAAATACACACCTGCTGGAGTATCGGGTCCTCTTGTTTTCTTTTGATCTTGTGTTCTTTGTGCTCGCTAGATGAAGTTTCTAAGGGCTCTCTTTTGTGATAATTATGATAAAACAAACTTTGTTATTTGCAAACATGCGTTTTCTGTTTGTTTGAATGGAATTATATTCCTTTGTTGTTTTGGTGATTCTTACCTGCTGCCTATTTTCACAGGTGATGTTAAAAAACTTGGACCAAGTGGTGGCAATGGTTCTAAGTTCTTTCCAAGATCCACACCCGCGTGTGAGGTGGGCAGCTATTAATGCAATTGGGCAATTATCTACAGATTTGGGTCCAGACTTGCAAGTTCAGTACCATGGGCAGGTGCTGCCAGCACTTGCTGCAGCTATGGATGACTTCCAGAATCCCAGAGTACAGGTTAGTTGCAGTGTGGGCATTTTGCGCTTCTTTGAACTAGATTACCATTAGTTTCTTATAGTGTTATGCCCCTAGTTGCTCACTCTAATGGACTAGAGTGGATTTAGACCTATGTGATCAAACTACTGTGCTAGAGTAAGAATTTACCCCCTTTTTTCCTTGTCATGACATCACAGTCATCAAGGGAATAAACTGATAACTTGATATTCGAGTATGCGTCGTGCTAGAACCAATAGAAACTTATGGAATAAAATATGTTGAATCACTAAATCTGATAGTCTGAATTTGTTTCTAGGGACTTTTTTTGGGTCGCAGCCTTCCTTTTTAGCTGTTAAGATGTAAATATGTGATCTGGAGAGTTTCATGCGTATTTTCTTATAGTATGTAATAAACTAGTAAATGCTTGAAATGATTTTTTTAGCTACTTTGTTGTTCAAAATGACTCCAGCAATTGCACTAATGTTATGTTAAATATGTGCACATAGTTTTACTTGTGAACATTGACAAAGTATTTGTGAAGTTTTCTTGGCTTGGAAATTTACATCTTACCCATCTATTGAAAATGAGCATATGTTGTTGACAGATTAGGACTATGATTCTACCAGCATCTTGTTGTATGGCTTGGACTTGGAGCATAACTCTGCAACTGTACTTTTCTTATAAAGAATATAACTTTTTCTTGAAAGTGTCTGACTGTCTGATTATAGTTTAGTAATTTGTTTGCATTTTTCAATTCAACCTCTCTTTATACATTTTTGATTTAAATAGTCACGCTGACTTATACAGTTTAAACTAGACTTAATTAAGGGCTACAATTGATGTCAGACAGGCTTTAGCACTGCAGTGTTTATGACAGCTTTGAGATAGCTGACTGTTTGAGTATAATGAAAATCAACCTTCAGCTTAAAAGTTCTCGAAGGAGCTTGGAGAATACTCGATATCGCATCACAAAATAGTGTTTTCCTTTTGACTGCGCTTATTTCTACACATCAATTTATTTAGGTTGAAATTAACCACAAAACTTTATTCTTTGGCCCCTACTGTGTGCCGGGGGGAGGGGGGGGGGTTGGGGTTCTAACTAAATCTACTGTACTTGGAATCTAAAATGTGTGAATAACATAACGGATTTAGAGTTGGGTGAGGTGAATAAATGGATGGAGTACTATAAATTCAATCTTAGGGAAATAAATATATATCAGGTTTTGTAATATATGGCTAAAAGTATTTCATATCATCATATTAGTGTTCGTGCTTTGTATGCTACTTTTGGGTTGCTTGAATTATTTTTGCATGTAGATTGAAAGCTTTGGTCTCCTGATATATTTAATACGTTGTTGTTTTGGTTCTTGAGGCAACTTGATGATTTATGTTTTTTTTTGGTAGCGTGTATTAAAGGTTATCAATTCTATTTTAAAGTAGTGGTTTAGTCATTGTTTTCTCCAAATTTTTGTATCTACAGGCACATGCCGCTTCAGCAGTGCTCAACTTCAGTGAGAACTGCACACCAGATATCTTAACACCTTACTTGGATGGAATAGTGAGCAAATTGCTTGTACTTCTGCAGGTATCTTAGCAGAAAAAGCATTAACACATTTGCAATGCAAACACTTAATTATATTTGTATGAACACATAGATATTTCTGTTAGGTTTTATTATCTTGTATGTATCTTGCAGAATGGCAAACAAATGGTGCAAGAAGGTGCCTTGACTGCTTTAGCATCCGTTGCTGATTCATCTCAGGTACTTCATGAGATTGTGTGGTCATTAATTTTGTTTTTCTTTTCTTGTGAATGACTCTGTTTAACGGTAATCATATCTGTAGGAGCATTTCCAAAAATATTATGACGCAGTTATACCTTACCTGAAAGCAATCTTGGTAAATGCCACTGACAAATCTAACCGCATGCTCCGTGCCAAATCCATGGAGTGCATTAGTTTGGTTGGAATGGCTGTTGGAAAGGAGAAGTTTAGGGATGATGCAAAGCAGGTAAGTAGAATTATGTAGATAGAATTCTCCTGAATCAAGTGCTTTCTACCGCAAGCCCTTTACTCTCTTTGAGAGTGAATTTTAATCTTAAAATCAGTTTGTTTCATCTAAAAGGGTAATGTATTGATAAATGAATTTTTAGGGTTTCTTGTAAGCCTTACCATTTATTCAACTAGTCCTTTATTCACAGAGCCTAAAGTGCAAACTTTGTAACTTTTTTTGTTCTTATTAAATCTCAAAGCCTTCTCTCTCTCCTGTTCCTTTATTTCCCCACTTCTGGGGACCTCTAAATGTGTTTTTCTTTCTAAAATCTAATCCTATTATTTTTTTGATAAATAATCTAAAATATTATTAAAAGCGTAAAGCGCAAGCTAGGTATATATATATGAAGTATAAAGGAATCTAATCCTATTATAACATGACGATCTGAAGTTTTCATCCATTTTGGGGAATGAAATTGTAATTTAAGTCCTGCAACCAGTTAATTTACTGCTTTTTTTTTTCTTTCAATTTTTTGAGGGGGGATTTTGCGGTTGACAATATGTGTATTAGTTACTTTATGTAGGCAAAGCTTCTATCTATTATTTATTATTATTTTTTTTTTTATGCAAGGTTATGGAAGTGCTCATGTCTTTGCAAGGATCTCAGTTGGAGACAGATGATCCAACAACAAGTTACATGCTACAAGTAGGTTTTATTGTTTATAATGTGCTGAAAACATCATCATATCATATAATAATAATTGTTATTATTAAAATATCAGCTTTTCTTATCCAAAAAAAAAAAAAATTTATTATTATTAGTGTTGTCATTATTATTAATGTTATTTTCCTTTTATCACAATTACTCTACAATTTATAGGCATGGGCCAGACTCTGCAAGTGTTTGGGACAAGATTTTCTTCCTTATATGAGTGTTGTCATGCCCCCTCTACTTCTGTCTGCTCAACTCAAGCCTGATGTAACCATTACATCTGCAGATTCAGATAATGATATTGAAGACTCTGATGATGAGAGGTCTGCGCATTTTTTACTCCTTGAAGTTCATTTAATACCTGTACAATTGGGCTTATGATAACACTATGTATAATGAGTGTCTATTTGTTAGCTCACTGGTTATTATTTGAGCAATTCAAGGTTTAATTTTTTGCAACTTTGGCAGATCTAGTTTTAGGATCTCTCTTCTCTAATGTTCTTAACATCTCTCTCTCTCTCTCTTCACACATGCATACACACATATACAAACAATACCACAAATGCATATCCAAATGCACCTGCTACTGTTGCATTTGAAATCTATCTTTGATGCTGCGACCATTGCATTTTAGGCAAGGTGTGTCAATTGTCGTGTTTGTCTTGTTAAATTGTATTGGTCATCTCTCTTAAGAGTTGTCTCTACTACAGTATGGAGACCATTACTCTTGGAGATAAAAGGATAGGGATCAAGACTAGTGTGCTGGAGGAAAAAGCTACAGCTTGTAATATGCTGTGTTGCTATGCTGATGAGCTGAAAGAAGGATTCTTTCCATGGATTGATCAGGTGCGTCTAAGTGCATATTTGTTGGACTTTTCTTAGTAGGCTTTGTAACAACTTGATAATTAAAGAATGATTTATCTGTTATGCAGGTTGCCCCGACGATGGTCCCACTTCTCAAATTTTATTTCCATGAAGAAGTTAGGAAAGCAGCTGTTTCTGGTATAGAATTGTTAATTTATATTATTTTCTTCTCTCCTTTACTTGTTCTTGACTTTTCAATTCTTGCTTAATCTCCTGATGGGAGACATTTACTTTTTTGTTTCTAGCCATGCCGGAGCTACTGCGTTCTGCAAAATTAGCTGTGGAGAAGGGGCTAGCTCAAGGTCGTAATGAGTCCTATATTAAGCAATTATCTGACTATATCATTCCAGCTCTGGTGGAAGCATTACATAAGGTAATTGTTCTTCTATCTACCTTATTTGGTCTAATATTTTAGGTTCTGATGGTTTAGAATTTTTATTTTATTTTTTCTTTTGTTTTGATGGTGGTAAAGTAGTTAAATCAAATATGTTTGCAGGAACCTGATACAGAGATATGTGCAAGTATGTTGGACGCTTTAAATGAATGCGTACAGGTTTGTCATACTCTATGATGTTTATTTGCATAACTTCCTTGGTGCCCAAATTTTCAGGTCTTTTGGAATTATTCTTTGTTAAATTCAACTTACTAGTTTGAATTCACATTCTCAGTGTTGAATTGTGTTGGAATTTACATATCTCCTTGTCATTTCTCTGCTAGAAGCTGCTAGTTAGGATTAGAAATATTGTATGTTGATTGGAAGGGGACCACTTTTGTATTCCGTCTTTCAGATCTCTGGACCACTTTTGGATGAAAGCCAAGTCAAGTCCATCGTGGACGAGATAAAACAGGTTATCACAGCTAGTTCAACTAGAAAAAGAGAGAGATCAGAGAGGAGCAAAGCCGAAGATTTCGATGCCGAGGAGGGGGAATTGATTAAAGAGGAAAATGAGCAAGAGGAAGAAGTTTTTGACCAAGTTAGTTTTTCATATGCTATTTATTGACGTTATGCACATCAATGATAGATGAAATGCTTTATTTATCTAACTTTAGAAATATTTTGATTATCCGTGGAATCTCATGTTTCTGGCCTGAAACACTATTTGTTTTAGGTGGGTGAAATCTTGGGAACTTTGATCAAAACATTCAAAGCTGCTTTCTTGCCTTTCTTTGATGAGCTGTCATCATATCTAACACCTATGTGGGTAAGTTCTGCCACTCTTTTTGTCCCTTCTTGAATCATGATTTGTAATTTTGATATGTTTTGTTCCTCTTAAGACTCGTGTTTGTGGACAATTGCAGTGTTTAAACATTGAGATATGCCTCAATTAACAGTTCATGGTTGCTAGATTTTGTGCTTGCTTTTGCAGATTTGATCATGTTGAATTGATGCCATCATCTAACCATTTTTCTTTTCCTGTCTTTGTTTGACAAATATTCTTTATTTCATTTTTTTTTTTGGCTTTTGCTGCTTAGCCTCATACTATGAATTTAGTTTTTTTTTTTTTTTCAATCACTAATGAGCCCGATCAAAATATCTTGTTGAAAGTTGTAATATGCTAATTTTAATTTTGGATTTGTAAGCACATTTTGCAATGATCTTAATCAAATGTTTCTTCAATTGCTTTCTTGAGAAGCTATAAGTAACATGAACACAATCATCACGAATGGTTGATTCATTGGATTTATTTACAATGGGCCTGATGTGTTTAGTCATGTCTCTCTCTCTCGCTCTCTCTCTCTCTCTCTCTCTTGAGATGAAGAGTTGTATTGTAGCAAGGGAATAGACTTATGGCCAGTGACAAAATAAGAGAAGACCCAAGGGGAAGGGGATGGAGTGCCTGGATGTGGAGCTAGTTGTATGAAGTGAAAATTTTTGGATGGGGCTAGTGCGATTATAATTTATATGCTTCCTTCGAAACCGTGCTATGACTTTGGTCCGGCTGTTTAAGTAGAGGTATACTGAGGTGAATGTGCTAAAGATGCCAGAGTATGAGGGAGAGGATTTGATGCTAGACGGACCAGTGGATATGGCACAAGAGGAAGGTGAAATTCCCATGGCTTAGGATATATTGTAGACATGGCGATAAATACGGCGCAATTTTAAGCAAACAATTGCAATTAAAAACACTAATGATTCAAAGTTTACAATGTGAATATACAAAAGAATGGCTATACATAGGTGTCACATGCGACACAAGCCATATATACAAAATACAGTTTGTGAATACTACACAACCCTGTACAAAATAATAGACAACAAACAAGTCTATACAAAAATATCAAAGTCCCACGACGTCAGTCATAATAGCCAAGATAGTAGGCTATGGGATCATCATCTAAGCTCTCAGTACCTACACCAATATCTATGTAACCATAGAAATCATCCATGATTACATAGGTGGAAAAGGAATGAGTGAGTCAACAATCTCAATGAATAAAAATTCACTGAGTTTTGGCTGCCTCAGCTTTTTTGAGCATAGTTACTAGCTAGATCTTTAAAATATCATTGCTATATCATGGTTGTTGATTGCACCTCATGATAGTTCTTAATGTTTATTGTGGATTCTCCCATGCACGAATTGAGTAAAAAAAATTTGCTTTCTTATTGTATGTATGCCTTGGCCGTAGCTTGTTGTCTCTTGAGGTTTATTATGAAAATCACATATCCCCCAGTGAATCCCATAGGAAGATATTTATTTACCTCCATGAAAGGGAAAGGCTTAGGGATAGGGTTGAAGGATGGATCAATCTGTGTGTAGTAAATATGTGGAGATGATTTTTGTAGCTGAGTTTGAAGTCAATGCAACAAAAATTCCATTTGCATTATTATTTTTTGTAGTCAGCTAGTCATTTCGAAAATATTGTTTGCTAGTGTTTGATTTGATTTGGAAGATCTCATCTTATGTTCTTGTGATTCCTTGTAATTGAAAATGACATTTTTTTCGTTGATTTTTATGGTAAAGCCTAAAAGTGATTTAGACTCTTCCAATTCTATACGAGATACTTGATTCTTTCAAACTCTTTGATTTGGTGTAATGATCTTTTGTTTTGTTTGTTTTTTTTTTTTACAAGTAATGGTCTTTTTGTTTTGTCAACATCTTTTTTAGGCTCTTAGCATTTTTTGATCCTTCTTTTCTGCCCCATTCAAAACTGTTTTTCTTCTTCTGAATACAGGGTAAGGATAAGACACCTGAAGAGAGAAGGATTGCAATTTGCATCTTTGATGATGTGGCAGAGCAGTGTCGTGAAGCGGCGCTTAAGTAAGCACTATCATGATGTTTGCTAGGGATCATTAATCATCAAAGAACATGTGATATATTCTTTTCTTATATTGTGGATGGAACAGGTACTATGATACATTTCTTCCCTTCCTTTTGGAGGCTTGCAATGATGACAATCCTGATGTCAGACAGGTCTGCACTTGCTAAGCTGCCATAGTTCATATGCTTTAAGTTTGCAGTTGTTCTCATTCTAGTTGCATACTATTTTTTCAGGCAGCTGTATATGGCCTTGGGGTCTGTGCGGAGTTTGGCGGGCCTGTATTTAAACATCTTGTCGGAGGTATTTCTGCTTTAATTTCTTTCAGGATTTGAACCTAATGTGTTGTATAGTACTAACAATAATTAGGGACTTCGTCCAGAGGCTCTTTCAAGGTTAAATGTTGTGATGCGGCATCCCAATGCCCTGGAACCTGATAATGTTATGGCATATGATAATGCTGTTTCTGCACTAGGAAAAATATGCCAGTATCATCGTGACAGCATAGATTCAGCTCAGGTATTTCCATCTCTCTCCCCCCCCCCGCAATCCAAAAAAAAAAAAAAAAAAAAAGAAGAAAAAAATTTAATAAATTGGTATTGGATGTAATACTGTATGTCTTCTGGCGTTTGGCAGGTTGTTCCTGCATGGTTAAACTGCTTGCCAATAAAAGGTGATTTGATCGAGGCCAAAGTTGTTCATGAGCAGCTTTGTTCAATGGTGGAGAGGTAACGACTTCAATCTTAGCTGACTTGCACTCCTCTCATCTTTTCTCTTTTAATTTAATAATGCCTCAGAATAACTATACCATCATATTGATCGAGGAGCTTCTTTCCATCTACAGGTCAGACAGGGAACTTTTGGGGCCTAACAATCAATATCTCCCTAAAATTGTTGCAGTATTTGCTGAGGTTAGTTCTGATTATTGTGTAGATTAGACGCCCTTGATTTAACTGATGGATTATATAAAAATGAAAATAAAAATATTTTTGTGAATTCAAAGATGTGTTTCTTAAGCAATCTATTTTATCCTCCGGTATGGTAATCCATCTTTCCTCCATTTTATGTACCAGTTAATTTTGCAGAATGTAAGAATGAATAATAATATGATGTGAAGACTATATTAGTCGCTACTCTTGTATACTTCCTATGTAGCAAGGTTGCGCTTTTAATAATATTTTGCATACTTATCAAAAAAAAAAAAATGATGTGAAGACCATGCCTGTTTGTAATGATCTCTCTTTTTTTTTAAAAAAAAAAAATAGGTGTAGATAAGGATACACCATCTCCAGACAATACAGAAGTGCCTATTCTCCATACCCCCCAAAATTGATATTCTATGAAACTCATACCTTTAGGGACACCATGTCATACCCATTGCCACTTAGTGCATTTCAGAAATCACCAGAGTTGGGTCTGGAATATGAGTCCAACACCTTACGACCTATAACATTGGAGGTGTGCCTGATCTTTACCCAGCAAACAGGTAACTAAATCCACCATAATGCTCAAGAAAAAGAAAAAGTAATCTACTGAGCCACAAATTATAAGGCCAAATTTTCAAGTTCCCCCCCCCTCACCCACTCCCTGGTCTGTTGGAAGGCCATTGAGCGTATAAACTATACAGCAGGTGGTGGTTAGACTAGCTAGTGCCTTTTGTATTATGTTCCTCTCTCTTACGTAGGTTTCTGCAATGAAGTGCCTATGTTGTAAATGCCTTCTTTTACCATGATATGGGAGAAAGAATTTGTACACCTTGATTCTTTTTATCCATGTCCCAAGTTGCAATATCTTGGGATAAAAGATTGATTTGACACCAAGCTTTCTACCCATATCAAACACTTGTATTATTGTTGATTTTAGTGTACAATGTTAATTACTGGTAATGGCGTTGTATGTTCAAGTTATGTCGTGGTCTTATTCAAATGCTATCCAAGTGCATATACTTTTTAAAACTGCTTGCTATATTTTTCTCTAATTGAGGGGGGTGATTAATTGGTAGGTTCTATGCGCGGGTAAGGATCTAGCAACAGAACAAACTGCAAGCCGAATGATTAATCTGCTAAGGCAGCTTCAGCAGACCTTACCACCAGCTACCTTGGCCTCTACTTGGTCCTCCTTGCAGCCCCAGCAGCAACTTGCATTGCAGTCTATCCTCTCGCAATAGCACCCTCGACGAAAAGGCGGCGTCTTGCTGTGTTTTGAGACACTGCTTTGTCTGGTCTTTGTGTGTGAAGTATATTTATCACCCATTCTTTTCCATAAGATGGTTCCATCATATTCCTTTGGCATGATGCTTTACAGCAAGCCGGCATCAGTTTGAGTGTGAAAGTCGTCACTGCGATTGAAATGAACAGTTTTTGTAGAATGTGTATAGTACAAGTGTTATTTATAGCGTGGTTTTGAGTCTGTAAGAGAAGAGTAGAGAACTGTGATTTTTGAGAGTTTTTTTCCTTCTTTTTTTTCCTCCACTTCTCCCCATTTTCCTGAAGGTTGGTGCGTGAGATTGAAGGGTTGCCAGGGAGGCAATTCCTGTCGCAGTTTTGGCCCATTGTGTTTTTCATTTCATACGCTCTGAATATTCTTCTGAATTATTAATGGTGATTCTTTAATTACTCTTGTGGTTTGTAGCTTCATCACCATGTCCAATACAATAAATGGTTTCTTAGCTTCCTTCGAGATTGTGCAGGCACTAGAATCATTTATCTGTTGGGTCATACTCTTCTATCAATCTTTATCTAATTACATAAATGATACAAATTCCCTAGATTTGCTATGACCATCCGTGCATTCATTTCTGAAGCACTATACCCTGGGTTTATCTGATAATTTGGCTTAGATAATTGCTACAGTGACTTATAACAGAATTTGTTTTATCTGTATTGAATTATCATTATAAAAGAGAATTGTTATATACTATATCTTTTATCTTACTAATGTGGTAGCGTTTTTCGGTCATTAAAAAAAAAATTTGCAGGCTGATAAACATTGTCATATTAATCCAGTGGGACGAGGGTGTAGCATATAACATTTCTTCTTATAAAAACGAGTTTGGCAAATTTTGACCATGATATTAGAGAAGTCATAAAGAAGACAATTTTTCTCCGAACTGAGTTGTAGGACTTTTCTTCAATTCAGTCTTTTAAATCGACACGCCAAAAACCTTTGCAGTTTAATAGATTGAACAGGAAAAAAAAAAACTTTTTTTTTTTTTTTTTTTTTTTCTAAATGAGAAGTGGCTGTAAATGGTGAGGCTGAAACAGGTTGGCAATTGAAATGGATGATCGGTAGTAAGCCTGGACTCATGAAGTTGATATTTTGCAAAGGAGAATATCCTCATCTTAGACTGCATTGAAAGGTATGTTATTTAATGAAACAGAGACCCTGAGCTCTTTCTATTTTGCTTTGTCTTTTTTCCATGTTGGTGAACTCATGTTGTTCGGCAGTAGTGGGAATTAGTGGAAGCAGAGATTCCACCAAACCGACCGTTTGATTCCATGAGAGCTTTTCAGTTGTTTTCTCCATTGTTAACTGTCCAATCTCAATCTCTAATGTGTTGCCGGGGCACCAAGTGTCTTGCCTTCGTGCCTTCACGAACATTGGTTGTTTATCGTTGACCAATTGAAGGCTTTAGGTGTGTGAGGACAACCACTCCAGCCTACCAAAACGGACAACATTAAGAAAATACAAAGCATGCCTTTTTTATCTCTTTATCTATTCTCTTCTTTGTGTTTTTTTTTTTTTTGGCTTTTTCTTTCGTTTTGTGAAAATGGCTTGCATGTCCCTCTGAGAGAGAGAATACAAGGATATATATATATATATATATCCAATTATTTGGTATGATTTGGTCTTTAACTGAACGTTGAGAAATCAGTCAAGGTGACATGCTGACAAGAATTCAAAAGACGAGCTCTCCACTAACATAACAACTTAAAACCCCCCTTTCTACCTTTTTCTTGTATAAATCAGCCCCTTCCTCTCCTTAATATTTAGCTCAAGGCTAACTCCCTTTCACAGTTAGCCATGGAACACCAAACTGAGAAGCATCAGAAAGGAGTGTCAGCCAACAAGCAAAGCAAATACAAAGAGAGGACTCCCAACAACAGCAGAAGCAAGTTTGTTGGGGTGAGACAAAGGCCTTCTGGCAAGTGGGTGGCAGAGATCAAAGACACAACACAGAAGATAAGAATGTGGCTCGGGACCTTCGAGACGGCTGAGGAAGCTGCTCGAGCCTACGACGAAGCCGCTTGCCTTCTTCGTGGCTCGAATACTCGAACCAATTTTTCCACCCATGTATCCCCTGATTCACCTATCTCTTTGAAAATAAAAAACCTCCTCCATCAGAAAAAGACTTTGAAACAACACCCTTCACCAACCACCGCCGCCATTAAACCGATTAACAGAATTAGTACCTTCCCTGATTATAGTTCTAATTATAGTGGAAAAGATCAAGGCACCCAGATGGTTGGTGATGCATATAGACCAGACTTGAGCAACTGCATTGGGGGATTTGAAGCAGGGAAGTCTCATTGTGATCACCCGTGGCCATTCCCAACTGGGTTTGATCAGCTTCCAATGATTCAAGAGAGACATGGTGGTTTGTTGCCTGCAGGGGGTGCATCAGGGCTAGAACTAACAGAATTTGAGCAAATGAAGGTAGAAAGACAGATTTCAGCATCGCTATTTGCAATGAATGGAGTGAATGAGTTCATGGGGAATGCATACGATGCTACTGATGCTCTCTGGGATCTTTCCACTTTGTGTCATTTGTTCTGTCCAAGTTGATTATTTCTCTCTCTCTCTCTCTGTCTCTCTCTTTATATAATTGAAATATGAAAAGCATGAAGGTAGAAACATATTTAGCAGCTGTACTTGATTGATGAAATGAATCAAATGATCTGGTATTTTTGAGGAGTGCCACTATTTTGGTTCAAGTTGATTCTCTCTCTCTGTCTCTCTTTAATATAATTGAAATATGAAAAGCATGAAGGTAGAAAAAGATTTGGCAGTTGTATTAGATTTATAAAATGATTTTTGTTAGAAAGGGTATTGTTGAAATAAAAAAGGGATGCTGTCATTATTATAGTTTTCTGAATATATATATATATATAACAAAGTAATGGGAGGGTTACAGTAATTCTGAGCCTTTTCTTCTGTGTAAACTCTAATATTGACATAATATTAAACCAAGGTTCTAATTTCTAAAGTTTCACAATTTTTGTTGTTCTGCCGGCCTGCTCTCTCAGTCCAGCCCTGCCTATTCTGTAAATCCAAAATTGTGACAGTTTTGATCGCTGTGATTAACAAATTAAGACAAATTTCTGCTCAACAAAGACTCACAAATTTTAGGGACAATGAATGGCCTAAGGTTTAATGTAGACCGATTAAAATAGATAGAGATTCTAAGCAATTTTATTACTCATATTGTTGGCAACTGAAAAAGTAAATGTAAGATGGTCTATAGAATTCATATGTCCAAACAGAAGGACGGACAATCCAAGACTTATTCAGATAGGTGGGCCTCATAGATAAGAACATAACTAAAAACTAAACTCTAAAGGGGTCGGATTGCATTGAATTTTTTTTTTTTTGAAGGTGGCCATCATAATAAGGTTAAAATAAAAGACCCTAAATATGTTATAATTTTTTTTTAAAAAAAAAAAAAAAAGAAAAAGAAAAAAAGGAGGAGGGGGCCTGGAGGGCCATTTCCAGTCCCCCCTTAACTTGATCCCTACTAATAGAAACTCTCTTATATTTGTTGTCTGAATTGCTAGCAATTTAAATAATAAATTGTTGGAGATCTGGATTCTCTTCCATTTTTGGAGATCTTGATGGCCTAAAATTTGAATTATGAGCTATCAAAATAATTCTACATGTCATTCTTGTGTCACTAACTTTTTGAATCACCATTAAATTAAAATCTAAAATCTAAGTGATTCATTACAAATTTAATTATAATTTTAAAGGCAATATTATTCTTTGAGGAATGCAAAAGGAACACAAAAATGATATTTAATATTACTCCAAGCTATCTGATTAATTGTCCCCGTGGACTTTCTGCCAACTCTCCCCCCCCACCACCTTTTTTTTTTTTTTTTTTTTTTTTTTTCTTTTTAATTTATTGGGGAAAATTTAGGTTACAAAGTTGCCAGCTCTCCTCTTGAATGAAAAATTTTGAAACCCTAGAATCCTGCAAACTCCATTCCAGCAAATATGACATCATTAGTCTCTCAACTTGTAAATATTCAGTTAAAAAAACGTCTTAATTTCCTCAATCACTCAAATTAATGTTCATATAAATCTATTGAAATATTAATTAAATGATTAAATTTATTATATCCTAGTAACTTAAGCTTTGAAAATAAATTGCGACTTAACATAATATCAGAACAGATATTCAGAATCCAAACCTTAACTCTATTATTTATCTTTTATATTAATTAAATATTCTACATATAGTGTCTCACTTAGGTTAACGGAAATTAAGCTGGCAAGCTCACCCATAAAAGAGAATGTTAAATTCACCATTTATTATCACCTTAAACTTTTAACTTATTTAAAGTTATGACTTAACATAATATCTGAAGAAAAATCTTTACTTCGAAACATTAACTTTCACTACTTATCTTTTATTTTAATTAAATATTAACATAATCTCACTTATATTGAGCGTCATCTTGGCCTACCAGCTCACACACACGAAGGATAGCGTTAAATTCACCTTTTTCTGTCACGTTAAACTTTTGAGTCAGTTATCCATCCGGAACCATCATTCCTAATAGATACTCAACTTTCTCAATGTGGTGACAGTAACTTAAACAGTGAAAGCACTGAAAGTGAAAGATATAGGCATCTATGAATTTCTAAGACATACTGTTAACTCATGGCCCAGAAATATCACTTCATTGTTATCACAAAAGGCAGAACATACAAACAATTTTGAATATTTCATGGCGTGCACTCAACATTAATACAAAGAAACAAAAGAACAGGAAGATAGAGCAAAGGGCCAAAGGCAAACCCCCCATATAGAGAACCAAACTTCTCATGAACGCCATCACAAAACTATAATACTAATCTACATTAGTAATCTTCGCCTTCATCTTCATCATCAGCACCTTCCGCACCAACTTCTTCATAATCTTTCTCAAGAGCAGCCAAATCTTCACGGGCTTCTGAGAACTCCCCTTCCTCCATGCCTTCACCGACATACCAGTGAACAAAAGCTCTCTTGGCATACATGAGATCAAATTTGTGGTCAATACGTGAAAACACCTCAGCTACTGCTGTGTTGTTGCTGATCATGCAAACAGCTCGCTGCACCTTAGCAAGATCGCCCCCAGGTACAACTGTTGGAGGCTGATAGTTGATGCCACATTTGAAGCCAGTTGGGCACCTGAAAAATCCAACACAAATTTTTTTAAAAAAAAAAATGTTGGAAGCCGGGGACATAGAAAGAGGTTAATCCACAGTTACATTGTCGATCTCTCACATATTTTTTGGCTTTAGACAATCACACACATGAAAACTACTCAAAACTCTACATAACTATGAAAGCATCAAAATTTAATACATGCTACTTGAGGCTATGCAATCAATATCACTTTAACTAGTTAGGTGCAATTAATATCATCCTTTGGAATGGAGAAATCAAGCCAATCACAACAACAATGACAAAAAATGAGTTTCAGGCCAAACAGTTGAGTTCTTCTAAAAGGGAGACAGAAAAGCAAAGCAAGAAAGAATTACACCTAAACTCTATCAAAGCAATCAAGGAAAGAAACCCCCTTTTCATTCTGAGTTTTTCAGAAGAAATCCAGAATAATAAGAAGAGCTAGGCATTTCATGGATCTAGATGGTGAGATTAATTAGGTCAAACAAACTAAGAACAAAATATTCTGAGAAAAATGATGCCAAGGATAGCTCAACATTTGACAAAAGTACCTCTACAAAGAAAAAAAAAATCTCAGACATCATTTTCCCAAGATAAAGTTCATAAGTATATTTCATCCAAATTTTAGTATTCCTAAGTCTTTTCTTAGGAGATTGTATATTTTCTTTTCTTTTTTTCCCCTTACCAGTCAACAAACTGAACGGTTCTTTTGGATTTGATGGTGGAAACTGCAGCATTAACATCCTTGGGAACAACATCTCCCCGGTACATTAAGCAGCAGGCCATGTATTTCCCATGCCTTGGGTCACACTTAGCCATCATGCTTGAGGGCTCAAACACTGCATTTGTGATTTCAGGAATTGAAAGCTGCTCATGATATGCTTTTTCGGCTGAGATGACCGGGGCATATGAAGAAAGCATGAAATGGATCCGGGGATATGGTACAAGGTTGGTCTGGAACTCAGTAACGTCCACATTGATAGCTCCATCAAATCTTAATGAAGTTGTCAAGGATGATATGATTTGAGATATCAATCGATTCAAATTGGTATAAGTTGGCCTCTCAATATCAAGGGATCTCCGGCAAATGTCATAAATAGCTTCATTGTCCAAGAGCACAGACACATCTGTGTGTTCAAGAAGGGCATGAGTAGAGAGGACACTGTTGTAAGGCTCCACAACTGCTGTTGAAACCTGCAATAGCAAGGAAGTCATTAGAGCTGAAACCCCATACTGGTTCTATCATGATATTGTAACGAAGTATTATTTTTTGAAACAATTTTGCTTACTTAAATTGACCAAAATGGGTATCAGTAAGCATAAGAAAAATAGAAAGACAAAAAACAAAACATAGTTTCCTTCATATAAACACAGTTGAAACACAACCATGCTATTCTTTTACTTTTACACCCACATGTGATAGAACCATCTAAAAATGTTTACAGCTAGCCATTATTAGAGCCACTCAGACAACAATGCTATAGATAAGAAAACATGTGTGTGAGTGTGTAATATTGGTGACTATCAGTACCTGGGGAGAAGGATAGATGGTGAATCCAAGCTTTGACTTCTTTCCATAGTCTACAGACAGCCGTTCTAACAACAACGACCCCAGACCAGAACCAGTACCACCACCAACAGCACTAAAGACCAAAAACCCCTGTAAGCCGGTACAGTTATCAGCTAATTTCCTCACTCGATCAAGGCAGAGATCTACAATTTCCTTCCCAACTGCACAACCAACCAGAATCAGATTAAAACAACAAGATTAATGCATTATGAGCATCTGCCTACGCAAACATGCAAACAGTGTCACTTACCTGTATAGTGCCCTCTTGCAAAATTATTAGCAGCATCTTCCTTGCCAGAAATTAGCTGCTCGGGATGGAAGAGTTGTCGGTAAGTCCCGGTCCTAACTTCATCAATGACAGTTGGTTCCAAGTCCACAAATATAGCCCTGGGCACATGCTTGCCTGAACTAGTCTCACTAAAGAAGGTATTGAAAGCATCGTGTGCAACACCCACTGAAGTGTCACTGCAAAGACATAGAGGTTCGTAACCAACTCAGTACAAATCTGACCTAAAATAGTTAACTAATAAACATTGAGAAAATTTAACAATAATACAAAATGCTACTGTTCCAGATTCAGATCGTTCCCAGTAAAATTTAACATCAACTACAACTATCCATTAACTCAACTATTTGGGCAAAATCAAGAACACCCATCTCTGAATTCAACCAAATCCAACTCAAAACCCATTAAAAAGTCAAATCCAATATTCAGCGCACAAAAACCATCCACACATCTTCAAACTATCTCCAAATATAATGATACCAACAGAAAGATCCCATCTTTCAGATCCACATTAGCTTCATTGCAATGGATCGTAAAAAGAACTCCAGCACACACATATAAAAAAACACACATAAAGATGCATACTTGCAAGCATTACATACATGTATATGAAAAAATAAGAAGAAGAAAAAAATTACCTGGGCATCATCCCATCGGGCTGAATCCCATGCTCAAGGCAATAGAGCTCCCAGCACGAATTCCCCACCTGAATCCCAGCCTGCCCAATATGAATGCTTATTATCTCCCTCATTCTTCCTCTTCCTCTTCTTCTTCTTCTTCTTCTTCTTCTTCTTCTTCTTCTTCTTCTTCTCTCTCTCTCTCTCTCTCACTTGGTGTCTATGCGTTGCTTTTGATCAAACTCAAAACCGAAGCATCAAAAGCAAATGTAGAGTGCTTTCTCCGTTTCTCTTTTATTACCAACCCTATGTGTTTTTGTTTTATGTTTTATTATTATTAATATATTATTATTTCTTTTTGTTTTTGTTTTAGAGATCTGAGAAGACTTCGTGGCTTTTAATCAAAATGGGATTTGATAAATTATTTAGAGTCCGCTGCAAGAGACCGGACCCTCCATTCGGTGCCAGCCTTTCATTGGGCCCCTGCATAGCTACATGTCCTATCTGTCCAATGACCATATTACCCCCTCTATTTTCTTGAAGTTCTTAGAGTCCTGATGCTAATTTTTTTCAAAAAAAAGGAGAGAGAGAGAAAGAAGGTGTTAAGAAAAAAAAAATTCTGAAAGAGTATTTGATTGATAACCAAAAATAAAAAGAAAAAGAGGGTGACAAAAATCGAATAAAATATTTCATCAAGGGTCACTTATTCCTTAAAAGCAACGTAAAAATAATTCAGATTAAAATTTTAGTGTTATTGTCTAGACAAGAGTATTCATATCTGACTCAATAATTTTTAGCTAAATAATTATTATTTTTAATTTTTAATTATTCTCTTTTTTAAAACACTTACATTATATTTTTAATTTTTACTATTTATTTTTATTATCTTATTTAAAATATTATTTTTATCCACTTCACTCTTATAAAAATAGATAAATAGTCATATTGATTTTTTTATTAGTTTATTTATTCATTATTTAGCTACAATGCTCAACAAGCTAGTCATTTTTTTTTAGCTAAAATGACTAATTAGATAAGGCTACTTTTTTGCTCATTTTTGCTATAGGATTAACAAAAATAACTTTTAGTTATCTCAATGAAAATGCTCTAAATATTTACAAGAATTTGTATAAAATTATTGTATGAAAAATCAATTGAAAAAAAAAAAAAAGGCGCTTTGCATTTAGAAGGGAAAAAAAAAACGTCACCCTTTTCAAATGATAACAAAATTGATAATAAAAAACCATTACACAAAACCTATTTTAGATAATTCAATCAAAATGCTCGAGTATTTTAAAGATTATTGTATGAAATATCATTTGAAAAAAAAAAAAAGGGCGCCTTAGAGCACTCACATTGGGCTCAACCAAGTAGCTAAAAAGCTACTTTATTGAGCTATGTAGCAAAAATTTTACAAAAAACTTTCACATCCGGCTCAGCAAAATACCCAATATTTTGCTGAGCTGCTACAGTACTCAACAACTTTGCTGAGCACTGTAGCTCACCAAACCATTTTTTAACTAATAAAATAATTACCTCTCTCTCTCCTCTCTCCTCCCTTCTTTCTTTTCTTTGTTTTTTTTCCTGGACCTTTCTTCTCTCCGGCTCCTTTTCTCCTTTATTTTTTTTTTCATGCGCCTGCTTTCCTCTTTGGTATTTTTTTTTTCAAGTATTTCTCTTTGATTTTGAATGCTTCATTTTTTTTTATTTTTTTTTTTTAAAAAAAACCTTTAGAAAAAGATATAATTTTTTTAAAAAAAGACCATTATGAAAAAATGAATTTTAAAAATATGATCAATAAAAAATGACAAATTTTAAAAAATATAATTGTTTAGAAAATGATAAGGTTTCAAAAATATGATTGTTTAGAGAAAGAATAAAGAAAGAGTAAAAAAAAGAATAGATAATGAATATTTAAATGAAATAATAAAAATTGTTAGTTAAAATACTGAGCCGGATGTAGGTTTTTTTGAAAAGTTGTTAGCTAAAATGGAAAAAGTGAAGTTTTAATTAAAATTTGACCAAACATTTGCTGAGCCCAATGTGAATACTCTTACATTTAGAATGAAAAAAGAAAAAAACGTTAACCTTTTCAAATGATTAAAAAAAAAACAGTTGAATAATAAAAAAAAACAATTACACAAAACCGAGGCATGGTTTGAAAAGCAAATAATATGTTTGATTTGATAAGGGTAGAATGGGCAAAACGAAAGGGAGGACCAGCCGCCAGCTTAGCCATGTGAAGGGAACCAAGTGGTTAGCTGATTAGCCAAAAAGAATGTGATCAAATGATAATGGATAAAAAAAATCTCCTTGCATCCAATGCTTCGCTGTCTATTTCTCAAATTTACAACACCTCTTTCTTCATTTTTTTTTTGTTTAATTAGTGATTACACATCACTACACTCCATTACCACACATTGGTTAGCTTCTTTTCTTTTCTTTTTTTTGTGTGAATATATTGATTAGCTTAGGGTTTGCATAATTTCCCTCTTAAAATTATAGTGATAATGCATATTTCCTTTGGCATCGATACAACTAGAGCTAATTGCAATAGATGAATTTACTATTTAATATAGATAATTAAGGGGATTACAACATATCCCTTTCTAGCTATTTTCTATGAAAGTAAAGTATAAATTTTAAATTGTTAACGGTCCTTAAAGCATGTAATTTTTACATTTATTATATAATGTCTTTTTTTTTTTGAGTGACATTTATTATATAATGTATGTGAGAACTACATGTTCTATTAATCATATTAAAAAAATATATAAAAATGACATATTCTAAGAATATATGTTAATTTAATAGATTGAAGTAGAAGAATTTAATCAAACCCAACTTTTAAAAAAAGCTTCGCTAATCTCTTATATAGAAAAGATAAGACAGTCCAATTATATGTCATGCTAATATAAACAAAATAATGGAAGCTATAGGAACCTTTGTGTGTTTAGAGAGAGAGAGAGAGAGAGTTGCGATGCTATTAACATCAAAATGAAAATCTCAGGATGCACCTCCAAATCCAATTCTTGCATTTGTATATATCTTTCCATTGCCGGGGGTTGGAGCGACATGGTTGGTTACCACATTTGTTTAGCTAATCAGCATTAGTTTCATCTATATTTGCAAGGTGTTCTAGACCTTTCATAAAGGTTTGAGGCTAACATAAATTTTTGGTAGAATTCTTTTTTTTAAACCGTCTTTGTAAAATGAAAACCGTCTTATAAAAAAAAAAAGAGGACGTGTAATGACTTATATACGCATAATTAATATTACAATTAAGTCATATAAATCACTTAGGAAACCTTCTACCTCTCTCATTATGTTTGAAGTAATTAACTCTAATTATTCTTCCCATGCAATTAAGAATTAGACCAGTTCGTTCCATTTTTTTTTTTTTTAAAGGAGTTCGTTTCGTTCCATTTCTTCTCTCTCAAACTTTACCTTCATATTGGTTTGGTGGGCTCCCAATGTGAGAAACAGTATTGAGTTAACCAAAACTATAGAGAAAAAGATTTGTACTTCCTACAAACAAGCCCAAGCCTACTAAGAAGTCTAAGCCCAAACCATTAAAGCTTATTCAAGCCCAAGTAACATTTGAGGAAGCTCTACCGTCTACAAACAAAGGGGTTGGTTTCATTAAAGAGTAATGATAGCCCAACTCACTAGCTTTACGACCTCCCAACGTCGGCCCAAAAGAATAAATTTATTGACGTAGCAGTTGGGGTTTAAAAAAAAAAAATTTGCCCAACTTCACTTATGGTGGTCGTCCATGTTATTGCAGATAGGCACACGGCTGCACGCCCACCCCAAAGCTGTCGGAGTGACATGATTGCATCAGAATTATTGGAGGTGGTCGCCTTCGACATTCGATCTGTTGGTTGCAACACCAGACCTTGCAGTCCCAACCATCTCTATGTGAGAAGTTGGAAGCGGTGCCGATCAATAAAGAGAGTTCAATTTTTTTTTTTTTTTCTGACATAATAATACAATGTCACACGTAAGCTAGCCATACGCAAATATTTGGTGGTGTTAATCTAATAATAATTTGGAAAAAAAATGCAAAATTAGTTTATATAGTTATCTGATTTATTATTAGTTTTATAAGGTATAAAAATAAACTCAAATGTTCATGAGGTATACTAAAAAAAGAATTTATTTTTTATTGTCAAATTCTGTCCACTAACTTAACAAATTCTATTAATGTGATGTTGACTTAAATATGAAATATGTCACAATTATTTAAGTGGCTCTGACATGTCATACTAACAAAATCTATTAAGTTGATGAACGAAATTTGATTGCGATGAATAAATTATTTTTTTAACATATCTCAAAAACTTCTAAATTCATTCTGATACCCTAAAGAGTTAATTGCAAATCAAATAAATCACAATGAATAGTTTTACATTTTTTCCTAATAATTTTTTCATAACTATTATAACTTTATTTAGTAATGATATATGTTATCATTATTTTCTTTTTGTGTTAACTCAAAATTAATATAAATTTTAAAAAAGTTATTATTAAATTTATAATAAATTTTTTATTTAATAATAATTTTAAAAATTACATAAATTTTAAAAAAATAAAGAAGAACATACTCATGAGAGTGACATATATATAAGCTACAGTAGCTTAGGAGCGAAATTTTCAAGAGGGGATATAATCGTTATTTGAAGGAAGTTGGAATGACAGTTTTGTAACATCACGCATCCATTGAGACACAACAGTACTAGGTTGGAAGCTGAGGCCCTCGTGAAGTTGGCAACATTGATATTCCCGATATTTGAATCTACCAAATAACCTTACGGCATTGCTGTATTTACTTTCAAGCCATTCTACACCGAACATATCGCTCTTTGTAAGTTTTACAGGAATTAAAAAAACAAAAACAAAAAAACACGCCCAACATTGACAAGATGCACGCCTGCAGTGAGTTGAGCTCCAACTCTGCCATTTGAATATCTTTCTAAGCTTTAGCCCTTCTTTCTTCTCTTAAATTACAATGGGAAAAAGTCTCTTTAGTCCAACACAAGCAAAGCATAGAATAATGATCATAGATCTTACTTGCTCAATAGTCTTTCTCAACAGAAAGTCGTTGAAATGGGGTTCCTTTGAAGACAAAAAAGGAACAACAGCCACACCTGCTTAAATACCTATTTCTTCCTTCTTCTTTTTTATCTTTTTTTTTTTATTTTATTTTTTTTCTCTTCTCTCATTGGCTGCTGATAAATGTTCGACGAAGTGAGAGTGAAATAGAGATAATTTATTTCATAATTTATATTGTATTTTACAAATGTAACGTTATATATGTTATTACGTGATAGAATATGTTCTCATATTATTGTGTGTACTATTAAATGCAATAAAACGAAATTTAAATTGTAAAATAAAATTTTTTCTATTTTACTTGAAATAAAGATAATCATAATCATAATACAAAAGAATAACCCTATATCTACATTATTTTGTATTTGAGAAACTCTTTCAACATCTTAAAAAGTTCACAACTATTTTGCTTTGTTGGTTTTGTTTTTAAATTTTCAGTGATAAAGATATCATTATTCAATATCGTTGGAAGACTCAAAAACATTAAAGCTTGGATCATATCTTTTAAGTATAACAAAAATCTAAATATCTAAGCCTGTTTGGATGTCAACTTTTTTTTTTTTTTTTAATCTAACTCAATTTTTTTTAAAAGTTAATTATCTTCTAAAACTCAAATTTATTCAACTCAATTCAAATTTATTTAACCAAATTCAAAAAATAATTTTATTTATTTATTTTTATTTTTAAAAAATAAAATATGGAGGAGTGGCCGAGCCACCCCCAAGTAATTTTCGGGGGTAGCTAAGCTCGTGATTGAGGGTGTTTGGCCACCCCTAGGGATGGTTTGAACTACTCCACATTTTTTTAAAAAAAAATTTAAGAATTAAAATATAATTTTTTATTCACTTTTAATATAGTTTTTTTAAAATATATTCACCTACTTAAACATTTTTTTAAGTCATCCAAATATAATTTCAATTTTTTTTCGCTTAGCATCTGTAAAGTCAACAAAAAATCAAATAAAATCAGGCATCCAAATAAGCCCAATCACAAAATTATTTTAGGCAATAGAACTATAAAACTTAATATTTGGTTGAATAACTTTAATCAATTTTGATTGTTATGATAAAATATAATGTATAAAGACATTTGTGTTTTTAAGTATTAAATTTGGTTTAGTGTTTATTTTTTTCAATGTTTATAAGATCTACCTTAAAAGATAAATCTATTATTTTGTAAATGAGTATTGCTGTTCTTCACGCCCATTTTATATCGACTAACGTAACGCATTTTAAGTGATTTTTCATGTTGGCGAATGAATGAATTGAATGATAAACATCAGCAATTAATATTCTCATTGTTTCCACTAATTGAGGTATAAGGCTAACCTACTTCGATTGCGTCATTCAAAAGTCGCTGAAGTGCAATTGAACAATTAAAAATACTTGAAAAGGTTCATTTCTTTTTCATAGTCAATAAAAAAGTCTTTGCATATTTGACAATTGGGGGTTCCAATGGAGACTTGGATTAGCTGTAAATTATATTAACTAAATCATAATCTTATATGTCAGTCATACTCTCAAGAAAATCATTCCAACCCAATTTTTTGCACCTTTTTTTTTTTTTTCATTGAAAGGCTAAAATAAAACCAAAGAGATAAGGGGTACTATGGTCAGTCAAAAGTGCCAACAGAAATAAAATAGAGTCGATCTAAATTGGTACCATTACTGTAATTTATCAGAAATCTGGTGTCATACAACTAACAAAAAAGCACTTACCCAGAAGAAAATACAACTAGAAAATTAAGTACACCAAAAACTTCGTCACACTTGGGGGGAGAGAGAGAGAGGGTTTTCTATTCTCCTTGTGTGTAACACCACATAGTGCCTCCTTCCTTCTCTCCGTGCTCATTCTGTGGAAGCCCATTTTTCTTTCTCTTGCTTTCTCTCCCTCTCTCCCTTTGAGCTCCCAATCTCTCAGTCTTTGAATCCAAGAAGAGAATGGGAGACGCGAAGAAGTCCAAACCCACTGGTGTGTGGCCAACCGTGAAGCCCTTCGTTAATGGTGGAACGTCTGGTATGCTCGCCACTTGTGTCATTCAACCCATCGATATGATCAAGGTGAGTCATTTCATGTATAGATCAATACCCGTGTTTCTATACTCTATTTTCATTGACACCCATTAAAAAGTTTTGATGTTTTTGTGCTGCAAATTGAGTTTTTCTTATGGGTTTCAGATCTGTGATTCAATGGGTTTTTTCCTTTGGAAGTTTTTCTTTGTTCATTGGTGTAGGACGGTTGATTGAGTGCTAATTTTTTGCTGGCTTATTTTATTTTTGTGTATATTGGATTGGTGTAGGTGAGGATTCAATTGGGTCAGGGGTCAGCAACCCAGGTGGCGAAGAACATGCTAAGGGAGGAGGGTTTTGGTGCCTTTTACAAGGTCTGGTTCTAGAAACCAACACAACGCTGAACTTTCTGTTATATGGCGTGTTGATCTGGTGGACAGAGACAATTTTGTATTCAAGTGTTGAATTTAGTTTTTGTCTAAAAGATCTATATGAAGAGCTGGATCTTTATAATAATTACCAGGCAAATTTAAGTTTCTTATGTTATTGTGTAGATTAGGATGAAGAATGAATTGGTTCATAGATTCCAATAAGTAATATCCTCATTGTCTCGAAATGAGCTATAAGGTGGTCTTTTCTTACAGTATTACCGTTTAGCTAGTTAAGTACTTTGGTCTGTAAATTTATGTGGGGTACTTGTTTTAATATAGATTTGTTAAATGAACTATAGTAATTACAAAGAAGCAGAATGAGAGATGCTCATCAAGGCTTACATTCTTAGTAGTGTGATTAAATATGGCCCTGTTTATTGTGATTTGTTTGATTCAAATTGTAGCTCTGCTTAGAGGTGTGATTAGTATAGTAATGAAAAAGAAGTAGAATGAGAGATGCCCATCAAGCCTATGTGCTTAGTGGTGGCCATATTGTGATTTGTTTGATTCAAATTGTAGCTCTGCATGCCACTTGAACTTTGTCCTCCCCAACCCCAACCCCAACAAAAAGATAAATGAAAGCGCATTAGTTGTTCTAATTGCATTATTTTGAGCAGGGGCTGTCTGCTGGACTGCTCAGACAAGCTACATATACCACGGCACGACTTGGATCATTCAAGTAAGTTTTTGTCTACATTTACTATTAATGTATTAAAAAGTTTTGTATTGGTCTAATTGCATTACTTTGGAACATTTGGTGTTGTCAATCTGGATCTTCCGAAGTGGTTCAAATTTGAAATTGTACCTAATTTATTTATTTATGTCCTATATTATCCTTTTCATGTATTAATAAGTTACCCTTTGTTTCTCGTAGGATTTTGACGAGTAAAGCAATTGAAGCAAATGATGGGAAGCCCCTACCTCTATACCAGAAAGCTTTGTGTGGGCTTACTGCTGGTGCTATTGGAGCAACTATTGGTAGTCCAGCAGATTTAGCACTTATCCGTATGCAGGCAGATGCCACCTTGGCTGCAGCCCAGCGCCGACATTACAAAAATGCCTTCCATGCACTCTATCGTATTGTTGGAGATGAGGGAGTTTTGGCACTCTGGAAAGGTGCAGGGCCTACAGTAGTGAGAGCAATGGCATTGAACATGGGAATGCTAGCCTCTTATGATCAAAGTCTTGAGTTTTTCAGGGATTCCCTTGGTTTTGGTGAAATTACCACAGTGATAGGTGAGATTCTTTGGTAGAAATATAGATTGGTTCATGTTAAAAAGTTTAATGTTATTTGGTGTTTGTTTCACGGCAGAATACTCTATGGTTGAAATTTTAATTTATAATTGTACTTTGGACTACTTATTTAACAACCCCTCTTCTTTTGGAGGCAAATATATGATATTGTAAAAAATTTGGGGTTCGTATATTAGGGAGAATTTTGATTGACGTTAAGAAAGACTCTGGAAGCTCATTTTATGCTGTGTCAGATTATATGAAGTGCAACCTTCTTAAATCTAAAATACTTTAGAGGCCTCTTGTATAAAAAGGATCGGGTCTGAACATTGATGTGCCTGGGTTTTTTTTTTTATAAGTTATACTGAAACCACGGGAAAGTATGTTTAGGGATGTTTTCTATTTTTTCTTATGTTTTGTGTGTGTGCGTGTGTATCAGAGTATGCACGTATGTATTATGGTCAGTTGCATCTTCTGGCTGAAAGCTTGCTGTTTTCCTCGTCTGATATAGATGGCTATTACCAATAACGAGACAAGTTACATTGTATTAATTTTTGTATATCACAGATACTATACAATTGATTGCTATAGGAGCAATGTTAGGCATGTTCTTCACAGCTTGTTTTATTAGACCATTAGGCCATTTTGATTCCATTTTATAGGCCTACCTTACTTTGACTCCCTTCGACTAGTTTGGCTGAATTGAAATATCTGAGTGCTATATTTCACATGCTTTTTTAATATATTGGAACTTACTTAATTGGTAGTGTTTATGATCATTTTCTGGGAAGTAAACATGTCCGTTGACGAAGGTCTTTTTAAAGTATACCATTGGAAGGATGAGTTGGACTTTAAAAGATATCAGGAACTAGGCTTAGTTTCATTTTGAGCCCACGCCTCTGCTGTGTAGGCCTGACCTGACAAATAGCTACACTCTATTCAATAGAGCAGGCCGGAGGTTGAATGGCCTAGCTAATAATCTCAGGTGCTATCTGACCAGACTTGGCATTTTCGCATTCCCCTCGGGGCCTGGGTTGGATTTTTGTGACCCATCAATTATTTGGACATATCTTGATGAAGAAATTCTTGTTTCACCCAGCTGGTTGCATTTAAGATGTCTGATATATATATATATATATATACACACACACACATACTGATGATCAGTATATGGAATTTGAAATTGAAAACAGTGCCTGATTTATGTTGTGAATAGATGTTTGTTTGGGCAGAAAATAACAGCATTTTACATTCATATTTAAATATGCCAGAACTGTGAAATTTCGTTGGCTATCTTAATTATTTAGAGCATTAGTAGTAGCTACTTCCCTTAAATTTTCCTTAAATGTTAGGAACAAAACTACTTTTTATCTTTTTCTTGTTCTTTAAATTAAATACTAGTGGAAAAGAGAGGAAAAAGAAAGTCATTTACTATTGTTTTAGGGGTTTTTTGCTGTTGTTGTGGGGGCTTGGGGTTCGTTTGTTTTTTTTTTTTCATGCTTTTCTGTTGAGATTTCCTCTTGTATACTTCTAGTGTACTTAGGGGCGCCTTACGCTTTTTAATAAAATTCTACTTACTTATCAAAAAAAAAAAAGAGAAAGCCTTTTTATATTAAAATAATGTTAAGAGAAGCAATGGTTCCCTTAGTTTAGGGAACACCAATGAAGTATATTTTAGGTTGTTTTTTTAGGAGTTTTTCTTACATTTAGGAACAGGAATGAGATTTAGAAAAGTTATTGGTTGTGCTCTTAGCCTATAATTTTTGAGGTTCCAAGAAGTCTTCTTGATGCTCTCTTCCTCTATGTAGGCACAAGTGTGCAAAGAGTAAAATTTTGCAGTTTCTTCTACTGAAGTGCGCACAAATAGGAATTTTTATGTAGTCTTTCAAGCTATGTTTCTGTATATAGAATTGGCTTTCATTACCAGAAAATATTTATCTTATGTCTTTGCTTTGATTAATGTCTTGTTGCTTCCTTTTTTCTTCTCAGGTGCTAGTGCCGTTTCAGGATTCTTTGCCGCAGCTTGCAGTTTACCCTTTGATTATGTCAAAACCCAGATTCAGAAGATGCAACCTGATGCTGAGGGGAAGGTTCCTTTCACTGGTTCTTTAGATTGCGCAATGAAAACCTTGAAAACTGGAGGGCCTTTGAAGTTCTACACTGGATTTCCAATATATTGCGTTAGAATTGCCCCCCATGTGATGGTACTCTCTCTCTCTCTCTCTCTCTCAACTCTCGGGTGTGTATGCCCACTGAGCCATTTGCTCGAAGTCACCTACCTACCTTGATTGTCTATGGATCTCACATTGTTTTTTTTAAAAAAAAAATTTTAAGTTTCTGATTTTTGGGTGTTTGCTCTTATGCAGATGACTTGGATTTTCCTCGACCAGATCCAAAAGCTGGAGAAAAAAGTAGGGTTGTAGTTTATCTGTCTCTGCAAGATGGAGATTTCTTTTGGGGTGAAGCTTTAATAATGTTATTTTTCGCTGTCTGGTAGTTTTGGCTGATTTGACAGTTTCACACCCTCGAAGTAAAACCATTTGTTTTGATAATTTCACTGTGATTGAAGTAGGCTTCTACAATTTTCCTAAATTGTTCCAGTTATTCTTAGGGTGTGACTGCAACCGGATATTACCGTTTTGAACTTGGAGAGTCTTCCATTTGAGGAAGAAATATGCAAGTAAAATAAAACATACTCTACAAATAGTTTATTGCATCAAGTTCTGTATTTTGGTTCTATTTTTTTTTCTGAAGAAAACTCCCAGCCAGCCAAGCTTTGATGAATAGAATTTGTTTCTATTCTCTCTTCCTTTCTTTTTTTTCCCTGTCATGTGATCGTGTAGATGGTTTCATTACATAAAATTAGAGATGCATGTGCGCATGTTATATTTCATCATTTGGTTGTACGATGTGTCAATCCGAAGAGGCGGGAAGCTGTAGCCTGGACTCTGGAGGGTTCACACCAGGAAATAGAAGGTTTTTGATGTACTAAGCTTCTAGATTGGGTTGGTGTTAAAGTGTACCTTATTATTTCTTGTATTTGATGATGTTATGCAGTGCTGGAGATACACATCATGATTTTCTCTGCTACCTACTCTTATTTGCGAATTGCGAGTCTCTTCGTAGAGGACAACAGTGGAAATTTAAAAAATTTATTGCACGCGACAGCATTTACATTTTGCTCATCAAATTTTAATTACAAAATTATGTTATTTTATTTTAGCTAGTTCTTTTTTCCAAACACTTGCATTTTATTTTCTATTTTAGTTATTTACTTTTACGATTTTATTTAAATATTTTTTTAATCTTTCCTGTAACATTCATATTTTTGATTTTTTTTTTTTGAAACGGTTATATTTTTAAAATTTGTCTTCTCTTAATCGAACGGCCATATGCTTTCAATATAAATAAGACAATTTTGTCTTCAATTTTTATTCTTCTCAACCAAAGTTTTTTTTCCCATTCAATCTCAGTTTTTTTCTCTTAGGCTCGCCATTTCTCTAGGACTCACTCTTTTGTTTTGCAAAATGCTTCTTGATAACTCTGATGATGATTTAAAAATAATTATTAGTGCTATGGAAGATGAAGAAGGACCAACGTCAAATCATTGTGCTAGCCACCGTCGTAGCCCGTAGGTATATCTGGTGTAATCATTTGCAAGGTCACAAAATGCTTTTTAGTATATCTTCCCAAAGTATTTGGAGGAGGTTTCGGATGACACCAATTTTCAGAAACATTTACGAAATAAAAAAAGAACACCAAATTTTCGGCAAGACAAAAAAGCTATGTCAGTGACAATTAATTCTACTCAAGTCGCACCCTTCGGATGAAAACGATATTGCAGCCTCGCCTTCCTCTAGTGAAGTCAATGTACAACGGGAGCTATATAACCTTGAGTCCTAGATATTTATTAACCTTGTAACTACTTGGCATCTTCACTGATCATCTCTTGGGGCACTTCTAGCTGATCAAATATTTCAATGCTGATAGGAATTAAAAATAGAATAAATATTCAGCAAATTGATTCCAGAAAATCTTTGTCCTAATTAACTGCACTTTTGGTAGAAAACTAGTATAAAAATTGGAAAATGAGTGTAAAAATTGGAAAATGAGTGTAAAAATTGGAGAAGAGTAAAAACCAATGAACCCACTCCATCAGCACTGTGGGTTTTTTTTTTTTTTTTCATTTCATATTGGAATAATTACAATAACATATACAAGAACCATCGGTTCTCTAACAAGATCCAGAGGTTAACGCACAGTACAAGCAACGTCTCTTTTCTATAGAGAGAAGACAATACAAATGTCGTGGCAACAGTAAATCAAACACGTAAACTACGTACGGTTTAGAGGTAGGGAAGTGGTCGAACATCATCGTGATGGTCTGACAATCTTAAAAGCAACTTTCTCAGTATCGGAAGAAGGTTGATACCAACCTTTCTTGTCATCCCTCCTCACAGTAGTACCAGCTGCATAGTTCAATTTCATTTTTATTATTTTAATCGGTTGGCTTTGATGCCAGCTTTCAGAATTTATGCGAAGGGGTTAGAGTACCTTTAATGATCTCTCTAAAAATAAGTCTTAATCAAATTTTATCTAAATTTTACAAAAATTTTCCTGCATCAACCAGGGTATTCTTTCAATTTTAATTTACCTACGTGAGAACTCACTCCAAATTTGCTTCACAATATTTATTCTCATTTTATATTTAATTCATCTCTCTCTCATCTCATCTCATCTCTCCTTAATGAAACTTTATCATGCAATGCTTGTCGACTATATAGTCTCTATAGATCATTTGATTTGATAAAGGCATAAAGGAAGGAAAGGATTAATATTTCATTTTTTAACGCAATCATCCAAATTTGAAAATATTAGACGAGGCACATGCTAGTGGGAAAGTTTTTAATGATAAGTTCTTGAATAATCTTGTACCAGCTAGCTGCCTCAAAAATGTCTAGAAATAGGATAATTAAAGAGTCTTGAGTTATTGGTAGAGGTCAACCGAAATCATGCATACTAAAGTATCTCACCCTCCCTCTCCTCTCCCTCTAAGTTGTCAACGAAATTCTTAACAGAGAACATCAACATTTGACTTCAAATTAAAAGCGTGAATTATGAAAAAGTTAAACACCATTACAACCGTACGGTTGCCCGGTTTCGATGCACGTTACAGAACCAACCTGTGTAAATCAAAAGAAAATCAAAATCTCAAAAAGCCTTGCCAACAACAACTATACCAACCAATTCATCCACTCCATCTCATTCCAATGCAAAGGCAACAAAAGCAAGTATTACCAAAACGTGAATCTGCACTCTCTTCTCATCGTCCCTACACGTACACTACGTGCGTTACGTGCGTGTCGTTTTGTGGTTCATTTCCTCTTCTTTTCATTTTGGGCGTCGTCTATACACTTACACACGCAAATCAAATTTATTAAGGGATGGATTGATTAAATATCTGCACAAGCTAAAGACAAGAAACACATAAGAGTCTTACCTCATTGTAAAGATATGCGCATAACCCTCCAAGATTCCACCCACTGTACAGAAAATTAAAGACCCACAGTTACAAATATCTCAATTAACAACAAAACTCTAGAATAAAATTAAAGAATTTATCCCAAGTAAAACCGAAGGTTAAGAAAATTACCTTTACTTTCACTGGAAGTCCATAATTTCCAGATCAGCAAGCTGTGAAACAAAATTGTTTCAGGTTTTTTTTTTTTTTTTTTTAAATAAAGAAAAGTCTTATGAGTTTGGAATCAACTAAGGAACTAAGTCATTTTTCTTTTAAAAATGTTTGAAGCTACTTACACACTTGAACGGGCGGGGATCTCACTTTCTTCACGATATTGAATAATTGGCTTTGGCTATGGTTTTCCAATTCCTATAATATATATAAAAAAAAATGTCTCCATCAATAAGTTAGAAAGACAGCCATACTAACATTTAAAACTTGGAGTGCTGTTCACCTTGATTTTTTCAAATTTTCCGTTGATAAGAGAATTGAAAAAAAAAATCAAAACAAAGAAAGTTATTAAGTAGCAAAAAAAAAGGTAAAAATGACTGCTATTTCATCTTACATGCATGCACGTTTCATTTTTATTATTTTCTAGTATTATTATATTTTTAGATATCAAGAAGTTTTCTCTAAAAATTATTTAAATTTAAATCATTATTACAATCAAATTCTTTGCATTAACATCAGGAGTCACTAATTTTATATACTTTGCATAAACTAATAAAACTTACATGCTATTATGTGTTCACAGCATAAAAGAAATCGTTATGAAACGTATTCCTGCAATGAACAAAATAAAAATGAGTTGCCAACATGAAGCCAAGTGAACATAAGACGCGAATGAATTCGAAAAATAGATAGATCTAACCTGGAAACTAGAACATTGTTCATTTTCCACATCAAAACTTTCTTTCATTGTTCTGTAACTTTGAAAAGCTGGCTATCAGCCTTTCATTTTCCAGCAGCTAATTCTTCATATTCCCTTAGCCATTGGCCAAAGGTTTCAGCCATCTCCACAGAAAATTCATCAGGAATAGAAGAACTTCTTCGTCCAGGAAGGTCACTGGAAGATGATCCTGGATGGTGAGCTAGAAGATGGACCAAAAAAGATGGTCCTGGAAAGGTAACTAGAAGATGGATTAAGAAGATGGACCAGGAAGGTCACTAGGCAGAAAGAAAATCCTAGAAACCAAAAACATATTTATTGTTAAAATATCTTCCATATATTCAAAATATGAATAAATTAAATCACTTCTACTGCTTCAAAGGTTCAACTATTGTAGACACAATATCATGCTGTTTTTGCTTCGGTACCTTTTAATGGTACATTATGGCTCATGATTTTGTAGCTCTAAGGATGATCTATGAGGAGAATGAGTAAAATAGTTGATTCCAGAAAAAGTAAAATAATCTAGTCGCAAGACATACCTCCCTGTTACTCTGCACATCCGAAGCTTTGGTCGTCTCTGCCAACTCTATATTAGTCACTTTTTTTATTATAAATTTATCTTTTCTTCAAACTCATTTGTTGCTTATTAGTTCTGACGATCGAGCTGGAGGGCGGTTAGAAGTGAGAGAGAAGAGGGAGAGCTAAGATAGAGAAGTGATAAAGGAAGGAGATGTGAGGGAGAATGAAAGTTTTTATGAAGAAATGAGCTTTCCTTGCTGCATCATCACTGATTCGATGGGAGAAGGTGTGAGGGTTTGGAGTGGCATTTATAGAAGTTATGGAGTGGGAGGTTTGGATTTAAATTTGAATTAAAGGGAAAGATTATTTTTGGGCTCCTGACACTTAATTAATAATGCAACCCAACATACTCACGTTTTCTGGATTATACTTGCCATTCTGATATTGAAAAGCAGTCACGCCTCATATACGTATACTCACACAAAAAGGGTCAAAATTGATTCACGTGATTGATGGAGGATACATTTCCTATTTTTGCTGGGTGTTGGAAAAACTTTCCTAAAATAGAAAGAATAAATGAGAAGTTCGAAACAGAGGACATCTTTTATATGCATATGGCAGAAACCGAGTTTCAAAGCATGAGTTTTGGCTTTTCTGTGTTGTTTTTTTTCAAAAACTTTCTTAGGACTTTACATAGAAGAGTCCCTCTCTCCTTTCTCTCCTTAAGCATTTGACTCATTTGATTTCTCGCTGCCACCCACGCGCCTGCTGTCAATTAACGTGATAAAAGACTTTTCACATCTGTAGGCATACACGAAAAAAACATTGGTCACGGAAGTTCCCTAAAAGGAAAAGAGTTCGCTGGCTGAGATCAATTCGTAAGATGTGAGATTGTAATAAAAAAGCCGGTCACGGAAAGATATATAAGAGCTTGAAACCAGATTTTTTAGTTTAAAATTTGTAAAAAATATCTGCCCTTCCGTTGACTTTTCAATGCTTATTACTCTTCCCTGTCCAATGCTTTTTTACAAGGTGAGGTCCTTTTGCTTTTCTGCGTCTGTTAGCTTTGTCCGTATGTCAGAAAATCTGTTTTTTAATTTAGATTTTTTACATTCGATAAAGAATTTGTTAGATGGTAATTTTTGTATATTTTGTTAAAAATTTGAACAAAATAAGTATTTGTTGTCTAATTTTATATATGTGATTTTTTTTTTATTAGTAATGCTTCACGTTTTATTGAAGCATCCAATTTTATTTAATTTTATATATGTGGATAAAAATAAGTCTAATAAATAGAAAAAGGAAACTCTATTTTTTTTTAAAAAAAAAAAAAAAGTCACATGTGTAAAATTTGACAAAAATGACAACAAATATTTTTTTAAAAGACTTTTCTTTTATATTTGTGAGGCTCATTTTTATCCAAATATGCAACGTTAGACAAAGTTGTAAAAAAATAAAAATAAAAATTAAACAACAAACATGTCTCTTTAAACAAAAAAAAAATTTAAAGAAGTGGTTGTAAATGTTCTAACGCAAAAATGGACGTATTGACGTCTAAGACTTTTTTTATTACTATTTTTATTTTTATTAGAGACTTGTTTTCTCTTCAACTTTATTTTTATTATTGACGTCTAAGACTTCTTCTTTATCTCATGTGTCGTCTGTTTTTTTTTTTTTCCGTATCTATACCGCGTACTTTTGAAGCAGTAAAATGAGTTAAAGTGAGACGATATGTTACGAGATATATGTAGCATATGATAAACTTAAACTTTGATAGTAAAGTAACAGTAATCTATTTTAAATTTAAATCAGATGAAAACCAAGAGCATTGAATATCTGAGTATTCGATTATTCTAAATAATTCCTCCATTAATTTTTTGACTAAATGTACTGTAGACCTTTATTGTTAGACATTAAAATATTGTTTTTATTGTTCCGTACTTTCATACACGAAAAATTGCATTGGCCACGGAAGAAGTAAGGGGTGTTCGTCGGTTAAGTCGGTGTCGAAAATAGCATTTTCGCTCTTTTCGGGCCAAATCACGCGGTAAAGGTCGAACATGACCGAACTTTTACCGCATGTGGGCTTATTTCAGCCTATCGACAATTACCGACTTTTGTCGGTAATGACGGTCGGAAATGTCGGTTAAATCGGGTCAAGTTTTTTGTTTGGCTGTGGTGGCTCATGCACTTTTTGGGCCAATTTTTAGGTTATGGCCTTGTGACCATTTTAAAAAATTATGAATATTTTTAAAATATAATATGACCCAATAATATAAAAACCTATTTCAAATTTACATTCTCATAATCAACATTCACAAACTTATTAGGCCGGTCATTTACATTCTCATAGTGACATCATAAAATACTTTAAAAAAAATTTACAAAAAAACTCTTACTAAGTGATTTGGCACAATATGATTAGATTTCTCACAATGTGAATTTTTCTCATTTTCAATTATATTGATTATGAGAATGTGAATGTCGGTTAAAGTCGGTTAAAATTGGTAGGCGGTCGGTACAAAACCATTTTCGCCTACCGACGGACAATTGTCGGAAGAAATTTTTTTCTTCCGCCTACCGACCGCCAGTGGGCGGTAAGCGGTCGAAGACGGTCGAAACATGGTCGGTACACGGTCGGTACGCGGTACACGGTGAACTTGTACACCCCTAGGAAGAAGTTCCTAAAATGGAAAGAATTCGTTGGGTGAGTAATCAATTCAACAGGATGTTTTGCCCTTGTCGCCACAAGGCAGAAAAGCAAAAGCACCCCACCTTTTTAAAAAACATTGGTCACGGAAGATATATAGAGCATTGAACAAGTCTAAGGAAAGGCATATATTTTTTTTGGGCTCCTGCCACTTACCATCAACTCACGTTTTTACTGAGCGTTTTTTTTTTTTTTGGGCTCCTTCAAATTGGAAAATAATTGTTAAGGGATTGGAAGATGACGTTAATGTAGAATCAAAGAATAAAAAGAAAAGAAATTGCTTAGGTGAAACCCATTTTATGAAGATTGGGATGTACAAATCAATGGGAAGAAGAATTTTGTTGGTTGTATTGTTGATACTATGCAGAATGTTTCCAGAAAAGGTTGATACTAGGCAAAAACATATATATTAATTGGATTATCTTATCACTAATGGCCTGTTTCCTTAAAATTCAATATGAGTTTTTACCATATTGGACACAATAAGATATTGATCATGTTTTGATTTTTAAACATTTCCTCCAATCTTAGAGCTTAATTTAGCAGGTTTAATCTTTAATCTTTTCATTATCATACAATTAATGAGTCAAATGCAGTCGTCTAAGAACACTAGCAGCAGACACTCAACCATTTTCTCTTAATTTGGATAACAAAATTACATTTTGTTTCCCTATAAAAAAATATTCTATTAGAAATTCTTTTTTTTTTTATCTATATCAATTAAATATTCTTTCTTTACTTTTATTTTATTCTTTTTTCTCATTTGGAAATTTTATTTTATTTTTAACAGTCATATTTTTAAAAATTCGTCTTTTCCATGCTTTCAATATAAATAAGAGAATTTTGTCATCAATTTTTATTCACCTCAACCAAAGTTTCTTTCCCATTCAATCTCAGTATTTCTTATTGTATCTAATATCTATTACTTGCATCCCTAGTCCTAAGGCGTTTTTTTTTCCCCGCTATATATGAATTTGTGAGTAGAGTCTCGATTAATTATCCCATAAACCCCATCAATAAAAATTAACACTGCATGTTGTCTCATGCGAAAAGAGTGATCAGTGTGAGGATTGAATTTCATGTTAATTGAAAAATAATGGAATAACTGGATAATAAATCTTAGGTTAACTCGTGTAATATCTCCTGAAGTTTCATTAATTCGTAATTTATAAACTTTAAAAACTTTTATTTAATGTATTTATCTTTTGATGTTTGTTTTTGCTATGGACTTTGAGCTGCTTTTAGCCGGTAAAGGATTCAAAACTCAAGGCCTCTTCCGTAGATCCACCAGTGCTTCCATCTGGTTTGTTGTTTATGCTCTCCTTCGTTTAGTTCACATCTACTTGCATTCAATTGTTAACAAATGCTACGTTAAATTGCTCATGTAGCAGACGATGCATTCGACGAAATGGGTTTCCAAAACAAGGGTGAAGGGCAGTTCACAATCAAATTTGCAGATTCCAGACCTAAAGGTATTCTGGTATACTACTTGCATGTGTACGGCATAGATCGCAATGGCACTATAGTGCTGATGGTGAGTTCATTGTTTTTACTCTTCTCCAATTTTTACACTCATTTTCCAGTTAATGTGCAGCTGAGTTTATACTCGTTTTTACACTCATTTTCCAATTTTTATACTTGTTTTTACCAAAAGTGCAGGTTGAATCGTAGTGGTCCGG
>FXXK01000745.1:92341-103480 GCA_900184695.1 Betula pendula | reverse complement strand
ATTGAGATTTGAAAATCCCACGCACAGCCAAACACGTCGGTAGATGAATCTGACAAGTATTTACTGGACTTTAATTACAACTGTACGTCGGTAGATGAATCTGATAATTGAAGTTCACTTGTATGCATTTTAATTGATTGGGCACATCTCAGTAGAGCTATGGGTAAAACTGGCATTCAAAAATAGCCGTTTTAAGGGTTTTTGGGACGTGGGCTCTTTGTAAACAGCAATGGCAATCGAAGGTTTAGTTAATATATATTATTTCCATGTTTCTGTCGTCGTTTCTGTCGAGCTTTGGAGGAGTTTTTGGCTATAACACTCGAGAACAATAACAAGAACAAGAGAAAGAAATGGCCTCAAGAACTATTGTTCCTCTGCAACAGCCCGGAGGTACTTCCAATTCTTTTTTGAGTTTCGACCCCATCTCTGTTCCTATGCGTTGTTTTTTATCTGTTAGTTTTTGTGATACCCTGGTTTTTTATTTCTTTCGCACTAGTGGATTGAATATGAAACTGGGTTTTCTTTTGATATTTAATCCATTCCTTTTTTGGGTGTTTTGATTTTCCACCGGGTGTTTGTCTGTTTGTTTTTGTGAAATGGTTCTTTGGATCGCATCTGCAACTGTATTTTCTTTTTAAGATTTACTTTTTTTTTGGTTTCTTTTTGATCTATTAGTCGGATCTATAATTACTGGATTTTGATTTCGAGTGGCATATTAGGATGAATCTGCAACCGGGTGTTTCTTTGGCTATCGCACTTGCAACGATTTTATGAAATTAGTATCTTCTTTCGTTGTTGATTTCTTGACTTTTTTTTTTTTTTGTAAAAAAGAACTCATAGAGAACCATACAGAACTAGCTTCTATAGTTCTATTGATTCTTTGAGTAAATTTTAATTTCTTAGTAGTTCGTTCCATTATCGTGCGAGTAATTTGATGAAAAAAAAAATCATTGGAAACAAGAAAGAAACTGAGGAAGTTAAAAGGATCATTTGCCTGATATGTTGGGATCTGAGAAATTTCAGTTCTGAGGGTTGATTAGAACGAAGCGTTCTAGTTTTTCTTAATTCTTGGAGGACTCTTTTTGGTTTTGTACTGTTTCTATAATCTATGTTTGTTGCTGACTTTCTGCACTCCTTATCATCAAAGTTCGATTTCATACTCTCTTTTTTCATAATACAATATGTTCGATTTCGTACTCAATTGGTATTTTTGAGCTATTCAATGTTCTAAGTCTTGTGTTCTTTTTCTTTCTTATCAATCGTGTTTATTTTGATTTTACGGTATTTTCAGGTGAAGGGAAACTGAAAAATATGCCAGTAGAAGGAAAGAATAGGCTGGTTCTTATATTGGTAATCTGGTTGCTAAGAGAGCTGTGGAAAGGAAGCCTCAGATTTCTCAGAACAATGCAATGTCTCTCTCTCTCTCTCCTATAATTGTTGCCTTGCAGGGCACTGGCTAATGCACAAGCTGCAGCAGTGAACAATGAGGTAGCATTTGAATGCAGTCTCACCAAATTAATGTAATGAAATTGCTTATAAAAAAAATTAATGTATTGAATTTTGTCAATATGTAGAAACGAATCACAGAAGCTGGTAAAGGCCGTGCAGCAACAAAGGTGGTGGTACCTAAGAAGATTATAGTCAAGAAGAAGGCCTTACTCAGACCCTCTTCTTTGTTAGAACTTATCACAGCCACCTCCTCACAATCACCTCCCCCGAGGAGGTGATTGTGATAAGCTCTGATGAAGATAAGGATCTGGTAAAAGTGCAGGCGGAAGAAAATCAAGATAAAGTGGTTTCTCAAGGAAGAATGGCAAGACCTTCACTTCATCCCTCACTGCCCGAAGCAAGGCCTTTGATTTTGTTTTGCAGCAGGTACCCTTTCTGGTTTTTGATTGTTGATGTTGTTAGATTTGTCTCTTTGTTTATATACTAAACATATTAACTAACCTCTGGCTGCTTGTGGACTCAACAATAAGCTAAAGAAACTAATCGAAATGCTAACAATCTTAACTACAGAGGCACTCACCGAGCAGTCAACAAACACGCAATGGGAATCTCGATTCCCTCCTAGATACAGCTTTCTCAGAAAGGAACCGATTCACAATGTTTATTGTGAGATTGAGAGTTTCCGGCATGAGTTCAAACTTGCGATGAACTTCCATCAGCTAGTCTACAAGGATTCCTCTCATCTTAGTATTTATGTCTAACTGCTTAACCATGTAGTCGTGCACAAAACTCGTACACTGCAGCAGTAAATTTCAACATCAGACAAACGATTGAGAGAAAAGAGAGAAAGAGAGAGACATAAGATATGAGACATTACCTCTGTGTGCTTGTACAAGTTGTACATGTCATCCATGTATTCAACTACAGCCAAGTCGTTGTCAACACGACGATGTTAACAACGAATTGGCTGTAGTTGAATACATGGGTGACATGTACAACTTCTACAAGCGCATGGAAGTTATGACTCACACCTTCTATCTCTTTCTCTTTTCTCTCTCAATCGTTTGTCTACTGTTAGAATTTATTGCTGCAGTGTTTGAGTTTTGTGCACGACTGTGTGGTTAAGCAACCAAACATAAATGCTAAGATGAGAGGAATTCTTGTAGACTGGCTTATAGAAGTTCATAGCAAATTTGAACTCATGCCGGAAAATCTCTATCTCACAATAAACATTGTGGATCAGTTCCTTTATGAGAAAGCTGTATCTAGGAGGGAACCGAGATTCCTATTGTGTGCTTGTTGACTGCTCGGTGAGTGCCTCTGTAGTTAAGATTGTTAGCATTCAATTGATAATCAAATTCTTATGATTGTGTGAGCTTAGAAGGATTAAACATGTATGAGTGGCTTGATATCTAGGACGGTCATTAGCCAAGAAAGATCGGACAAACTCGGCAAAACACGCTTTCATTGTTGCTGGTACAGATATTCCTTGATGGGTACAAGGTAAATCTGTCGGTCATCAGGCGACAAAGAATGGACTCAGCAAAAAACACGAATATTTCATTGTTTCTGGTACAAATTCATCCAAAACAAATGGGCTGATCAACGTAAAGCTATCCCGGAATTTCACACCAGTTTTTCTGTTTTTTTTTGGTTTGCAATAGCTTTGATAGCTTTGCTTTGTTTGTATTCTAGCTTTAAGGTTGGATCAGGTTGTAATTTTGTTTTGTGAAATGAAATACTAATAAGTCATCCAAAAAATAATAATCAAGCTATTGATGTAGAAGTATGACATTTTGCCTTCATAGTGACGCTAATAACAAGAAGGCATGCCAAATTGAATTTGAGCATCTCTCTGTATCCCAATGGAGCTTTACTCTTTTTTTTTTATTCAAATTGTTGGTTTACTTGACTTGAGTCTGTCTAGAAATTTGAGGAAAGTCCTTGGTGTTGTTCAAATTTGAAGAATGGATGAAGTTCAGGAGCATGGTGAACTATTAAATGTTTGAACTTCAATTTGCAGAATCAGATATTTGATTTTTTTTTTTTTTTGTTTTTATTCTGTGTTTGATGATTTTATATACGCTATTGCATTATTGAATTTTTAGTTACAAACAGTTTGACCGTTGATGCAGTGTCTAGTGGCATGGATGGTGCTAAAGCAGATGAGACATGCCAAAGGAGATCTAAACAAGAAATCTTCAGTTCAGAGTCAGAGCAGCAACTATGGACCCGGCTAAGACCAACACTTTTTGTTCTTCTGTTGCCTGCTATTCTTGTTGGGTATCATACCTCAAAAAAAAATTTATATTGACATCTGAAAAATCAAATTATTTACCAATAGCACTTTGTTTAGATGGGAAACCTTATTTCCAATGTGCATGCATAATACATCTATTCTATTCCCAAGTTAATTTCAACTTCTGAAGAGGTGTGAATTGGGCTCATTTATAACCAATTAGAGGCTTATTACGTCTTGTTGAAGATAGAAACAAAGACTCTCATTCTAAATAAAGTTGTAAAATTTGTCTCATCCTCGTGGAATGGTTTTTATTACAATTCATTAGAGAACCAAGTAACCATCAAAATCAATTTATTTTAAGCTTTTTACACTACCAAATGTTAACCAACATTTGTGCCTTGGTCCCATATTTCAACAAAGAAAGAATCAGACTAATAGAAAAACCATAATACGAGGAAAAGGAAAAAGTACTATGCTAATATGGACCTAGGTTTGATGGTATATTTTCTTGTTTCTTTCTCCTCCTCCTTCTTCTTTTTTTTTTTTAGTTCTGCATTGGGGAGGGGACTGCCCTAGTGGCATCAGTTTTTAAGTGCTTTGGTTTTGGGCCACTTTGTGCTACATTTCTAGGTTTGATGCAGTGTACTGAAGTTTTTAGCTGTACCCAGAAGATAGTATATGAATGCTGATGAGTAGGTAAACAAACATCATACTATTTAGCTGATTTTTGACTTGCCTAAAGAAGTAACAGGAAATGGAAAGCATATTTGATTGTTTGTTTGTTTGTTGTTATTACCTTTCTATGAGTAATTGTGTCATTCACAAGTGCCGAAGGGTTGTGACCTAGTACATTGGGAGCAATAGAAGGAACACCCTAAATAGGAATAAGGAATGAGGCCGAAAAGGGGAAAAAAAAAAGGAGAAAGAGAAATAAAGAAAGATGGCATGCAATGGCATATTTGATCTCTACTTAGAAATAGTGGACTACTTTTTATGCTTCAATGAGCCAGCGAATCATCTACTGAGCTATCAACAATATATATATGTTATTATGCTGATTATATCGAAAATTGTATGATATATGAGTTAGGTATTCTGACATGCAATTACTTTATATGAGAAAGAGTTTCTGATATGCTGTAGACACTGAAACATTCAAAACACAAATAAAATATTAGTTGCTATATCTAGAAATTGGTTGTATTCAAACGTCATAGGAAATTTGGAGCAACCTTTGGCTTATATTAGAATTTTAATTGGATGTCTGTCCATTGAATGCATTCAACACTTGGTTTTCTGGTGACTCTCAATAAAATATCTTGCAGGTCAAAGGTAGGCCAGTTAGATTATTATTAGCTACCTATATATGTCGTTTAAGATTTAGAAAGAAGATTAGTGGCTTCTGTTAGCCACTATAGTTTTGTCTTACAACCCATGTATTGACTGAGAGAAATATGCAGCATGACCTGGTTCCTTAAAATAATGCACTAACTGTAGTTTATTACTAGAATTTCCTTCGCAAAATGCTTCTAGATAATCATTTGTAAGTACTATGTTATGCTTATATTCAATCTTCTTTAAAAGAATTCAAAGGTAGGGCAACCATCTTGTCCAAATGCCTTTCAATATTCACATGTGCAACTTTGAATTCAAGACACAAGACTGCCCTTCTTATTTTGTAGGAAAGATACTTTTAAAAAAAAAAAAAATTGTTAGAAAGATAAAATATTTAGTAAGTTATATGATGTTCTTTACAGCAATCGCAAGATTGGAAACAAAAATATTTACGCCATATGGGTTTATTTCATATCAAAAAATGAAATCATGCTTTTAAGCATGCATAAATTTTAAGCGTGCAAGAGTTAAACAGGTTCATTATAGCATAAACTTCACCCAGGTAATATGTGATTATTTGGTTAATGGTGTAGATATCAATTATTTAATTTTTGTTTATCTATATATAATTTACTGTGCTATTTCCCAACTATGGCATATCCTTCTACAACCACATTTGTCACGCCTCAAGATCCTAAATCTCCGACTACAATTGATAATGGTGTAGATAGCATTAAGCTTATGGAACTCTATGAAGTTGCTGTGATTTTTGTGATAGATTGTTGCAATATTTCATTTTTATTATAATGTTAATCTTTTTGGAATTTCTACTATGTTGCTAGTAGCTTTGAGTGTAGCTGTTATTTCTAACTTCTATTGTTGAGAACTAGTGTTTGGTTCATGTGCTTAACATTGTGAGAAGCATTATGTAGAATGAACATTGCAAGTCAAGTGATAAATGCAATGGAATTTGATATTGTCAATAACAGGTGATAAATGCAATGGAATTTGATATTGTCAATAACAGGTGATAAATGCAATGGAATTTGATATTGTCAATAACAGGTGAAGGTGAAATTAGAAGCTTCTCATGCATGAAGTGTTTTGGACAGACATAGCCCAATATTTAAGTTTTTTTCTTTGGCCCACAGGTTTACTGATTTTTCTTTTGGTCTTTTGTTCGTCCTTTTTTTTTTTTTTTTTACCAAACGATGTTGGGTTTTCAGTCAGGATTGTAAAGAAAAGGAATTGAGAAAATGATACAACCCACAAAAATTCCTCAGCAACTTCTTTTGGAGCCAAATGTATTTCACTTTTCCAGTTGTTTTAATTTAGTTATGTCATGGATCCAGAATTGGTTATAAGTCATCTCAAAAAATGTACGGTCAAATATCCATTGAACAAGAATACTGGCATTCCAAAAGTATATGAATTAAAAAAATTCTACACTAGCCATCTTTAACGTATGAATAGCATAACTTAGGCCACATACTTTACATATTTTATGCAACAAAATTTTCATTTCACTTTCTAAAAGCTGATCTATTTCACAAAGCCACAAGGCTATTATTTGTAGGCATAACCATACACAGTGTCACTTTGTTCAAAAGAGTAATGAATTAAAAGCTGTCAAATTGTAAAAACTGACTTTTTAAAACATATGTTTAGGATATCATAATCACATCAGTAGCATTTACATGCTTATCCAAGAAAAAAAAAATCAGAATCGCTATTGAACATTGCACTATTCCAAATAAGATAAGATTAAAGGGGTAGCCATGAGTTGTCTTCTCCAATCATCCGCCAAACTTCTCTAGAACTCATCAATGTTTTCATAAGTAATCATAACAATTACTCATTATATATGAATTTCTTACTTGTACTATAAATTCTCATATGTCGTCTGCAGAAATGCAATACCAGACATGATAACCAAATAAAAAGCCAATGAGAATGACAAACAACAATAGAGGTAAAGAGAAGATAGGAACCTGATTGGTGATAATTAGATCGATACGAAATGCAGTAAGACCTCCAACAAACCAAGCAGCTATGAATGTATATAAAACCAAAATTCCTAAAATAGGGGAATTAAGAAAAGCCCTCCAGAGATTACAATGATTCATACAAAAAACATATAGGCAAAGAATGATTGTGAAGGACACAAACATGAAGAAAAATTTGTAATTCCTTTGTAAAGAAAACACTTCAATCTTTTTAGGACTATGAAAGGTAAGAGCACATCCTACAATGACAACCATCAGAGCATAATGAGAAAATCTTCTCTTGAAACTAATTTGATATAATGCCGGCAGCCGATGATGCATAGTAGCATTGACACATCACTTTGTACGAACCATTTCTACAATTCATTAGTATGTATAGGATTACTCAAGTTATTAATTGATTTATGGATTAGAACAACACTTACGTCATAAATATGAAAACTATTCTTTTCTTCTTTTCATTCAGAAAATTGGAAAAAAAAAAAAAAAAAACTCTAATAATCAGGAAATGAATCATTATTTTCTCAAACACCAAGAAAGTCAAACAAATTACAATTTACGCCGAAAGAAACGGAAACTTAATTGAATTGCATCGATATACACATAAGAACGCATGTAATTCAACATAATCAACTTGCTGTAATACGAAGGACATTCTCACTTTAGCAACAACCAACAGCACCTACAAGGCTCTATTAACACTAAAACTAATATTGCCACCAAGCAGCCCACGTTAACCAAGCAGCCCAAGCAGCCCACGTTAACCAAGCAGCCCACTAATATTGCCACCAAGCAGCCCAAGCTGCCCACGTTAACCAAGCAGCCCATGTTACCTCATTTCAGTACCATAAAATGAAGACACTTGGTTGGTTGTAATTGTCTTACTTTATTATCATTAGTCCACTGTATATATATATATCTTTTTACAGAGATAGATGCTCAGTTACTTTTGACTAGATTACAAGATAGAGGCAAAGTAGATTACAACTAGCTATCAGCTGAGAAGACTTAAATTAAGATAAATTAATCTAGTATATACACGCAGGTCCAAGTGGTCTTGGTGGCTAAAAAGTATGCTCCATGTTTGCTGAGAGAGGGCCGTGTCTTTCTCTTAAAATAAGGCTGTCTTGTACAGCCAGAAGTCACCTTAAAAGCTGGATCTTGTTGGCGGTGGAAAACCTTGAAGTCAGAGTCTCTGAAGCATGTCTTTTCTAGACTGAAATGAGGTAACATGGGCTGCTTGGTTAACGTGGGCAGCTTGGGCTGCTTGGTGGCAATATTAGTGGGCTGCTTGGTTAACGTGGGCTGCTTGGGCTGCTTGGCGGCAATATTAGTTTTAGTGTTAATAGGCTCTTCTAGGGATTTATGAAGAACAATTTCTCGACCTAATTGTTGTTGTAAATCATGCATCCACAATTTTGTTTTTTGTTTTTTTCTGAAATGATATAAGAGATTTTTCGATATATAAAAACGTCTATTATCAATGTTCAGCTGTAATGGAAAGGACTGAAAGGTTGCCATATATTTGCTGCGTGACCTTTGTCCTTTCTTTGAAGGAACAAGCAAGTCTAAAAACAAAATTTCATCTATTTTATCCATGCCATGAAAACTTATCTAGCGTTAGCGTATCCAAACTTTTTCTTTGAGGACTTTTTTCCAGTTTACCCACGATATTTTCCTGGATAAGAATTTTTTATAATTTTAAAGAAATTGTTGATTATCAAATTACGTAATTTCAGGCCGTTCTTTATATTGAATGTATTAAAAATTTTACATTTTAAAAATGTGACATGTTATCGAAGCAACCAAAAAGAATTTCCCACCTAAAAAGCTTATTATTCAATTTTGAATAAACATTTTTTCTTCATAAAATCAAAATACCACTTTTAGCTGAAAAACTTTTCTACAATAAAGAGAGAAAGAACTTGATAAAAATATACTCAATTCTCATAGGTAACATGCACCATTTTTAATATATGACATTTTCTAAGCCGTTCAATCGATGCAAGAAACGGCTTAAATTTTATAATTCAAGAATCTACAACTTCAAATTGTATGGGATCCTAATCCCATTTTTCCACCCATCTTGACTTTTAGAAAACATGGAGGAACCCAAAACTTTGACAGCTAAAGGAAGGGCGCCATTAAAATAACTTATGGCCTTCTTAGACGGCTACACTTCTAAGGATGGCCTTTTTTGAATGCTTTTTGACCCAAGAGTTTCATCATCAATCCATTCCTTAGCATTGTATCCTAAAATACAATACGATATAAAGGAAATATCATAGTTTTGAATGTACATTGATATTAGGATACCATTTAGTATTATTGGGACAATTTATGGTGAACACCTGCAAAATAGCATAAGTAAACAAACAAAAAAAATTGCTAGGATGTATAAGTTTGATGCTTAAGTCAAAAACTGTTTATGTGAGAGAAAAGTCTTCTCCATTCGATTGGGCAAAAAAAAGGTCCCTTACCTAGATGTCTCTTCCCTCTTTTATAAGCTTGATTCCCCTTAGTGGAATTGTTGGGAATAGTTTTGGGACTCTCAGTGTGATTGGCCTGGTGTGATTCTAGGAGTCGTGGCCCATGTTTTGTGTGCTCCCTTGATTATTCGGGGCAGTTCCAAGTGGCTCTGGAATGTGGGGGAGTGAATCAGATCTTTCAGGATCCTCCACCCTTTAGCCCTCTCGGATGTTCATGGAGTTATGAGAATTTTCTCCTTGTTATCATGAGACTGATCCGGAGTGTAGTCAATGAGCTTACAGGGCGCATGACACTACCTTGTGGGCTCAATTAGCTTCGGGCTTTGGGGATTATTGGACCTTTAGGATATGGACGGCCCAAAACCCTTAACAAGCATTTACATGTAAGGTTTTTCTTTGTCCAATTTTTAAATAGGTTTCAAGTGCGCAACTTACAAGAGTTTTTGTTACCTTTAACTAAGAAATGCTCACCGAGGATTTATACTGCAATTAGTTTGAAATTATGGGGGTGGATATTAATACAATTGGAGCTTCTAGATTTAATTTATTACTAGAGCCAAATATTTAAGATTTATTATCCAATTATTCCATTATTTTTTAATTAACATGAAATTCAATCCTCACATGATCACTCTTTCGCATGAGACCACCATGCAAGTGTTAATTTTTATTGATTAGGTTTATGGGAGAACTTAATCGAGACTCTACTCACAAATTCATATATAGGGTAACAAAAAAAAAGCCCTTAGGACTAGGGGTGACAAGTAAATAGATATTAGATGCAATAAGGACATATAGATCATATCTTTTGGTAGTATATATATTACACATTATGATTATAACATAATTGTGTTGAAATCATCTCTAGAATTAATGTTTAACTACACTAAAGCAATTTAGAACATTCTTTCTTCTTTTTTTTTTTTTTTGGCTATTAGGGAATTTAAAGTAACATTTGGTATTTGAAATATAAAAGTTAAAGATAAATGTATTAAAATTGTCATTTAAAATCACATGGTTGGCTGTTTTAATCTTATAGTAAACTCACTATTATTATGAAACCAATACTAACAAATCGATCCCACTCTTATGTTTAAAAAAAAAAAAAAAAAAATTGAAAAAGAAAATTGTATTATCAACATACAAAATGAAGTTCACATTTCTATCATTTCATTAACTTTATATTATTATACCATTTTAAGACCATTTTAAAAAAACAAAAACAAAAAAACAAATTGGCAGGAAGTCTACTTGGAGTGATTTGAGACTTACGCTTAATGGGCTTTACGGGGCTCTTCTTTCACCTCAAGTTTCTTATTATTTCAATTTAATTGCATTAAATTTTTCGGTGTTAGTTTTCTTGAATAGTGATATCAGAATTTGTTTTATTGCTAAATTTTTTAGAACTCACTTATTTGTTAAATAGAGCAAGGAAAATCCTGTGAATGATCTCAGATGTCCATTTATTTTTGGTTTTATCTGTTTTATAGTCTAGCCTAAAATGTGAAAAGAGATTGGTTGAAAGTAATATAAAATACCAACTTTGATTTTGTTAAAACTGTTTATTAATGTTTGACTGTTCTTTTCTGATAGTTAGTAAAATGGCTCTTCTCTTTTT
>FXXK01000745.1:54392-68477 GCA_900184695.1 Betula pendula | reverse complement strand
GGTTCTGTTCTAGTGTGGGTGTTCCTGCTGATAGCTTTGTTGGTTTCTGGTTATGGTAATCAGGAGTGGATTTTGAAATCCACCTTTGATCCCCTTTCCCCTTTCCCCCTTTGCTTTTAAAAAAAAAGAATAAAATAAATAATCATGGCAATTCAAATTTATTCCAAATCACCATTTGTTGAAACAACTTGTTGACATTATTCAAACTGTTTGTGCTGTTCTCGACCAACAATTATGCCGTACGTATCAAAGTTCTAGAAAAATAGTTGATACAAAAAATAAAATGGGTAAAACCTAAAATAGCAGGCACTGACGCATTTGAAAAAGTACGGTCGTGGGGTTGGTTTTTAAACGGCAGCAAGTCTAGCTTAAGCACTAAAAATTGCTACGTTAACCCAAAACAATTTAAAGGCCTTTCATAAATTTTAATAGGCAAGTTTGTTGTAAGTTTTACTACGAACCACCGAAGCGGGGACTCTTTATTATTAATATTAGAGGCTATTAGTAAATTTATTTTATCTTAACTCATAAATGCTTTCGTCATTCACCTAAAAAAATGTACAACCATGTTAGATGCGTCAACTTAATAAGAGGAGTTTTTAAGGATAAGCATGAAAGATGTTCAATTCATGGGGAGTAATTGTCTTTTCCTCACGCAAGGTCTTCCAATTTTTGTGACTCCAAAATTCTTAACGACTGAACCCCTATTGCAACCAATTCCTCATGGAAAAAGGATACTCTTATACAAAAACCAACAACCATAATAAATAAGCGGAAAACGAGCATCTAACATGCTTGTACATTTTTTAACTTGAAAAGCGAAAACTCATAAGTAAGGCATCCCAATGAGCTCTTTCAAAGTTTTAAATTTGCGGAGAAAAATGCATTTTTTTTTTTTTTATTTAAGCCACTTTCAAAACCTCTAAACAACAAACTCTCTAAATATTTCTCAACACTAACAAATTTGTTCTTTTATTCATGACAATCCCACCAACTTTACTATCTCACTTTATTTGGAGACTTTGATGGGAGATAAGAGAAAGAGCAGTGAGGAGAGAGAGGTGAGATTGAAATATTAAAAACATAAAAAAGTGGAATAGATAAAAAATTTGTTCCTCCCATATATGGAGAGAGGCTTCAACAAAACTAGTTGAGGAAATAATGAAAAGCTTGCTGCAAGGAACATTAAAGAGTTTCTATAATATTTGGAAAAAGTTTTTCAAAATAAAGAGTTCGATGGAAATGCTCTTAGACAATAAATTTTCTAAATAGCCCTAATATTAATGATGAAATGAAATTCCTGTTCATAAGAATATTTTAGACATTGTTGTGCAAAATTCTGATGATCATGTAATTGACGAAAAAAGGTAGATTATTGTTTTTTCTCCTAAGCAAAAAGTTTAAGAGGGGACGACAAACATCTCAGGAGATTTAAAGGTTTACACTAATTGGCATGGAAAATTTTTATTGTAGAATCAAAACTCATGCCCTAATATTTACCTAACTACATGAAATTGTCCTGGAGGCCACTGAACCAAGTGATACTAGAGAAAGACCTAATCTCTTTGAGTCCTCCTCAAAATTGATGTAATTTAAAAGATTACTATTGGAATCAAAATCTAATAATGTTCTATACAAATTTAATATAATTTAAAAATGCACATCAATTTTTAAAAGGAAATAAGAAAACCATGAGTCTTCCCTCGAAGATATTCGGACCAACCACACTAATTAATAATGCAACCACAACTGCTCGATTGTTTTTTTGGGTTATACTTGCCATTTCTGATTCTGAAAAGCAGTCACGCCTTTATATACGTATACTCACACAAAAGTCAAAATTATTTCACGTGATTGATGGATGACACATTTCACTACTTTTGCTGGGTGTGGAAAACTTTCCTAAAATAGAAAGAAGTAAACAATGAATGCAAGTTTAAAATGTGAACTAAACATGAGAGAGCATAAACAACATACCAGAGGAAGCACTGTGATCTTATGAGAGAGGACTCAATTTTGAATCCTTTACTGGCTAAAAAGCAGCTCAACTCCATACAAAACAAACATCAAAATATAAATATATTAAATTAAGAGTTTTTTTAAGTTTAAAAATTACAAAGTAATGAAAGTTCAGGAGATTAAGTAAATTAAATCCTAAGATTTATTAATCCAGTTTTTCATATTTTTTAAAAAATTTAACATGAAATTCCAATCCTCACATGATCACTCTTAGCATTGAGACCAAACATGCAAGTGTTAATTTTTATTGGATGGGGTTTATGGAGTAACTAATCGAGACTCTACTCACAAAAGGATTCATATATAGGGGGAACAAAAAAAGCCCTTAATACTAGGGCGTGACAAGTAAATAGATATTGAACAATACGGACATAGATCATGGGGCTGTTTTGTTAAGTCTTTTAGCTTCTTTTTTTGTTGTTTTGAATAATAATAGAAGTGAATGACTGTGATTAAAAATAAGCAAGAAATGTTTAATTTTTGTATGAAAAAGTGAAAAAGTTTTGTTTTTAATGATTTTTATGTTGAATAGTAATAAAAAGTGAATGATGTGATATAAAAAATAAAAAAAAGTTTCAAAAAGTTATTAATTAGAAATTAAAAGTGCGTTGATTTTGAAGGGAAGGAACAAAAAAAAAGGGGATGAGGGGAGAGGGGTTTAACAAACAAAGGCCCCATATCTTTTTGGAAGGTATATATATATTACCACATTATGAATTATAATATAATTGTGGTGAAATCATCTCTAGAATTAATGGTTCTAACTTTACAATACACTAAAGCAAGTAGAACATTCTTTCATATATATATATATTTTATAATTTTTTTTTTTTTTTTTAAAAAAGGTGGCGATAATCTACTTAGAGTGACTTGAGACTCCCAACTTTTAATTTTTATTTTTTTTAGTTTTAAATGATAATTTTTTTTCGGGTGAATTTAAAAAATGGTCAAAATTTTTTAACCAATTTATGTCCTTATATTTGTACAACATCATGCATTTAATTTTTTTTTTTACTTTTATTAAAAAAATAAAAATATTTAAGAAATAAAAATAAATAATTAAACCTATTTGTTAAGTTTTTCTGTTTATATTATTAACCAATTAAAAAAATTTTTTTTTTTTGAAAAAAAAAGTAGAAATAATAGTGGCTCAGAAATAAAAAGCAAGACTTTTTAGGTCTTTGTACGGGGGCGTAATAATAATACATAATAATATATATTTTTTTTTTGTAAGTTGGTATAATTATTTCCTTGGACTTTGACGATGAGGACCTATGCATGGTTCAGGGCGGCTTAAATAGGCTCACAGATTGACTATTTCAATATTGACTTCCTTTTATCTGTATTGATGATTTGAAGGCTGTCCGATTTTTTTTTGAGTAATATCTGTCTATTTTCACGTGGTCGTGGGCATCTCTTTTTTTTTGTTTTTCAATCAAGGCAACGTCCATTCATTCACATTAAAAGCAAAAAAACAATTGAAAATAGGTTTGTGGAGACCCTCCAAATGTTTCTGCATTTTGCTGGACAGATTAGATTAAATGATGGACCCTTCTAAAATGGAAAGAATGAGCTGTTGATGCAAAAAGGCAGAAACCCATGTTAATTGTTTTGTCAGCTCACCTTATTCCAGCCAAATTTATCGTGGTGTCATGGATGCCAATTTCACGCATGTCTTTTTACTCACCACGAGGAAACAAAGCTTTGCCCTTTGAGGTTTGCAATTCAAAGCAGAGTTTGAATTTTTTGTTTTTTGTTTTTTACCAAGGGTTTGATTTCATTCTAATAATAATTGGAGTAATACCGAGGAAAATTGAAGATACGGGGCTTGAAAAGAGATTTTCATTCAGTTTTTATATTACTTTATTGTTAATGATAAATTGTTTTTTACTTTAATATTTATTTTTCTATCAATTACATCTGGGCTCTTTAAACCTAAAAATATACTTTTAATTTTTTTTTATTAAATATATGTTTAAGAAAAGGGGAAGAAAAATAAAATTGAGAAAAACAATAAAGTTATAAAGATAAATAATATTTTATTAATTAAATAATAGTAGGGGAGTTGAAATTGGCTCCTTATACTTTTTTCTTTCAAGTAAAAAGCTGATAGAAACAACAAAATAGTCTAAAATAAATTTTGACTTTCTTAAATATAAAAGTTTATATTTTAAAGAGACAGATGAAGAATGCTTTAAGCGTAATGTCATTTTTTTTAAATAGTTTTTTTAAAAATGTTAAAAAGTGTAATTTTTAATCTTTAGTGTTAAAATATACTTTAATTCTTTTGAAATAGTCATTTTTATAGTTATGAAATAATGATTATTTATTAAATTGAGAAATATCCTTATTTATTATTCATACCAATTTAAGAAATTATTATTTCTCGTGGGTCATGACAATGACTAGTTAATGCTAATCTATTCTGTTTTTCTTCAATTTTTAATAAAAAATAAAATGAATCATTCATCTACTAACATAACTTAAACAAATTAGAAAAAATTCATTATTTAGTCCATAAGTTTTTATATGGATTTGAATTTAGTCATTAGGTTCTAATTTAAAGAGTATGATCATTAATTTGCCCGAATTTTAGAATAGGTCCCGTTTATCACTCTCATAAAAATGAATAATTTGTATATATCATTTGTGTTTCAATTCACAGGCTAGCATTCATATCAATACCAAAATATCAATGTCATATTTATAAGTGCCAATTCATTCTATTAAAAAAAAAAAACTCAATTTTAAAAACAATAATCATCTTCTTTGTCTCTTAATTATTTCTAGATTTGTAGTATTAAATTGAATAATTATTAACTTGACGTTGATATATACCCTAACATGTCAAATGAAAACACACGTAATAAATAGTAAAATTGTTAATTTAACAGTAAAGTGATAGAATGATCAATTTCAAAACTTGAGTTAAAAACTTAAGAATCTTATTCTTAAAATTGAAACCTAAGGACTAAATTCAAATTAGATGAAAACTTAGAGATTAAATATGATTTTTTTAAAAAATTATTGTAAAGTGTATTTAAATAACAAAAAAGTAGTTTAATGTTTAAAATTTAAAAAATACAAATAAAAAAGAAGAGGTTGTGAATGAACTTTATAGATGATTAAGAACGATGCTAAATAAATAGAATTGGACAAGTAATAAAATAACTGTTATACATATCTATCTCTTCTCACCGGTATGCTCTGTTGTTAATTTATTATTTAATAAATTAGAGTATGCTGTTGTGCATTGCGCATTTCTTTCCTGAAGTCCTTTGATACATGGAGAATAAAATTTTTATTTTTTTAAACAAAAGTTAGCCACTGCTAATCCATGCTGCTTTTGATAAATATGGTTTGAAAAATGTGCACTTAGTCTCATTGGAATTGAACTGGAAGTAGGATTAACATACTCAAAAAAAAAAAAAAAACTGGATTGACATATAGTATGAGTATGTATATAATTAATTAACAATATTAAATTATGTTAATATAAGTATATAACTTAACTATACTTAATATATCACTACAATCTAACATATTACATATATCGCTACCAATATGTTAGTTACTATATGTCAATTTAATTGCATATATGTCAATCTGGCTATAAGAAACAAACAGGAATTATTGAGGGGTTACAAAGTAAGGTTAACTTCAGATTGGGTTGGCAAGATTAAACTTGCTTTGCAACAAACCCGGAATTAACGGTTATGATGGTTTTCAAAGAAAATTCAATGTGTCGAAAATAACCAGAGGTATGTTGGTCTTGGAACCCTTCTCCGTTTCTTTTGTAGAATCAATTCACGAAAGAGGCATCTGGCACCCCCTCGCCCAGCTATCTCCCCACCCCGAAATCGGAACAAGCATATAATGCTCTTCAATCAATCAAAAGCCTGTCGTTTTTAGCTGACTTGCGTAATGGATACGACAAGGCCCTGAGCTCTGGCAAACCAGCTATCACACGAGCCTACTATCAACCTTACATCGCTTGGAGACCACTCACAAGCAGCCGGTTCCACGTGATCAAGGGTACTTTCTTAATTACTATCTTATTCTTTTTTATTGAAAGTTTGAAAGGGAGAAGTGGCTTCACATCCATCCCAATTTCCTGTTCAAAGTTGCAGCGACAATTTATATCCTTCGCGTTATGAAGAAGGTGTTGTTATACCTTTTCTCCATAATATATCACCCACTATCACATTTTTACTTTGCATCTGATGTGCACAGTAATCTTTGTCTCAAGTTTTTTCTTATTCTTTTTTTTTTTTTTTTTTTTTTTTTTTTTTTTTTTTTTTTTTTTTCACCTTTGCATATGATGTGTCCAGTAACTTATCCCATCTCAGGTTGTTGCTATACCGAGAACACTTCAAAAAATGGTTGATCTCATATACCAAAATACTCCTCTATGTGTTTATTTTCTCAAAGCAAAATGCTCTCTCTACATAGAAGAGATCTTTTCAGATAACATCGCCTTTTTTTTGAGATTTTTAAAGTCATAAAAGAGGACAAATCTTACTGTACAAGTCAGTACAATAAACAATAAAAAAAAAGAAGAAAAGTATAAAAGAAGGATTTGCCAAACATCCATGGAAGCTTTTTAAATAAGCAACAATTTTTCTTATCTATTTTTATTTGTTGAAATATTTTTAAATTAAATATTAAAAAAAAAAGAAAAAAGAAAAAATCAATTAATCGTTTAAAAATAAAAATCTAAGAAAAAAAAGAGGACAATATAAAGCACTTTATATTAAAAATAATGCTAAAAAATTACTTTTGATTCTTTAGATGAAGGCGAACCAAAAGTGATTTTTCGGTGTTTCTATATTTACTAAACACACTTTATGAAAGCGCTGTATAGACTTTTTTTGTATTTTTTTAACAGTTTTTTCCTACACTATAAAAATAATGGGATTTAGGGGGAGCTGCTATAGTGTATTATGTTAGCTTTGCAACAACAAAATACTTCACATCATAACTCACAAATATTAAAGATTTATTCAACTGCTATAGTACCTCAATAATAATTTGTTAAACACTATTTTATCACAATTCTATCTAAATATTAATTGAGCCAGTGAAACCTTTTTTTAATTCCTTTGCGTTCAACTTTATTTATCTGTTTTTAACTTAACCATTATAAAGTGACCCTTTATGTTCTTAATTTTTAGGGCAAGTTATGTAACGTTAGCAAGCTCATCTATCAAAAAACAAGCCCCCATTGTTTTGGCTCCAAACTCTTAATGGGCCCCTATTAACCACTTCCTGAACTTAAACCTCAATCCAACCACCCTCCCCCCTATAAATACCACTCCAAACCCCACCACTTCTCCCATAAAATCAGAACGCATTTCATACATCTAAACAGTTTTTCTCGTTTAATTGATAATTTCACCGCAACAAAAATGTCTGGTCGTTGGAAAGGGGAGGCAAGTGGTTGGCAAAGGGGAAGCCAAAGGCCACGGGAGCTACTCTGCAATAACATCCCGCGATTTGCCTCCTTTCTCGTAAGGGTGGTGTGAAGGTAAGCGACGATTTACAGGAGACTAGCAGAGAGCAGAGTCTTGAAGATTTATAATCAGGACGCGATTCGCACAATCTGCAAATTCTGGTGAGTGATGTTCTGGTGATCTTTGTGGATTTTGTTTTGTTTAATTTTAGTGACAAAATCTAGTTTTTATTTGTAGGATGAAATCATTCTTGTCTCTAATCAAAGTCCGAAATCTCTTGCAGCAGACTGCACAAAGCAGGTAAACAGATTAGAAAACCTGTATTTGGTCCTAGAAGTTGTGTTCTTGCTATATGTTAGAGATAATAGTGGGACGTTTTGTATATACTGTGTTCTGCATTTTGCAACAGGCTTTTGTCTGCATATCCATTGGAGTTGTCTTAAAGTGAGATGTAGTACCTATTGCATAGATGTCTTTCTTCATGTTATGAAATTTGAAATAAGAAACGCAATGTACTCATGAGTATTAGGAAAAGGCTTACATAATCTCAATCTTTAAAAATTTCATACATATACAATATTACTTTTGTCAATTGGACATAGCAATTGTATCGCTTTTTTTTTAGTGTATGGTTTTCTTTGAGATTTGTATCCGAGTAAAATTTAATGCATAAAGGTTGTTGCATTGTCTTTTAGGTATGTGGGAAGAACGGAAATGAATGAGCGTCATCAAAAAGCCATTTTGTCTTCACATTGCGCATATCTCGTGTAAATGAGTTTTATTTCCTCATAATATTGTATTGCAATGTTTGTGTTTAAAGCACTCTATCTACATTTTGCATGTTTTTATGGGTTGATATGTTTTCTTGCTTTGCTAGAGCATTGGGCAGCAACCTCATTGATCTTGCTGGTAGTGAACGATTATCAAAGAGTATGGCAACTGGAGACCGGTTGAAGGAAACTCAGGTGTCAAATTGTTGAGTTTCATCAACCCATGCCCGGCTTTTTGTCTTGTCGATCTGAGGGCGGCTCCGGCGGTTGTGGCTCCGTGGCGGTGACAGAAGGCCTTGTCGGGTGGTCAACATGCTTAGAGGGAGATCAGGATAAAGATTTAGCATGAGGTTCTTGTTTCAGTCATTTCGTGTATATGTAGCATGGTTCTTTATGTATGCTTTTGGTTTATCCCCAAAAACATTGGGAAGCCCTCAATTCCTCAATAGGACAGAATCAGGTAGCGACGCAGCCGCCGATGGGGCATTTCCCCCCGCCCGCTACCGTGAGGGATTTGTTCCGAGTACTCTCTCCCTCTCGGTGTTGGGACTGGAGGGTATCAGGACGCGGGGAGTATGGATTAGGGATAGGAATTTGTTTTCTACATATAGAAGGGAGTTGTCTTTTTGTATAGTTATGGCTATTTTGTCTGATGGAATTTGTTCACTAAGAAAGAAACCTACAGTATTATGATTTACTCTGGGAGAAATGAGCTGAAGCGCTTGGTAGAAGAATCTTATACCCATTATAAGTAATAGGTTGGGGGAATGCTTGTTTTGTTGAGCATACCGAAAGGATTATACACTTCTTATTAAGTTATTGTTATGTGGTCCGATAATAAGAAATTCTTTGCAGATATAGATGTCTGAGTTTACATGAGGCAGGGCGGAATTTTTAATGCAAAAAGTATTTTAATCTACACTCAACCATCTGACTCAAATATGAAGAGTTTCTACAAGATATCTGCAGAGGGAGTGTTAATATGAGAATACCAAGTTTGTTTATAGCTCTATTCATGTAATTTGGTTTATCGAAATAATTATAATGGTTTTGACGAAGCATACTCTAATAGATATTTGTTTATAGTCATTGCTTTGTTATGGCCTTTGTCTATCTAATCTGTTCGTTAACATAGTAACTTTTACATGTATAACATGACTGTATATCAGGAAGATCGACAGGGTAATAATTAGCCGCAAATGGATGTTTTAAGTTAGTCCTTAGAGTGTTGAAATCAAAAAAAATCACAATTTTGGCTTCGAGAACACAAATAATGTATCAATTTTGTGGATTGTAATTTTTGTGCTTGTTGGCAGAGCATGTGCCAGTCATTGGCTAATGAATAGATTTTAGCCACCGTACTCGCATGTCGAGTCTCATCGTGAACATTCATTTTTCCACAAGAATAATCTCATGCCTCAAGCATTGATCAGAGTGTATATGCATCGGTGTCTATGCTATCAGGAATTCGATTGAGTTTTAGATAACACCATCTACTTTAGATTAATTTTGTCTATGCAATTTTCAAGATTCCAACTATGATTCAAAGATAGAAAAGTTGTTTTCATTCATTGGCAAATGGAGAAATGAGTCCTCTCAAAGAAATGGTATTCAAACCCACACACATAGGAATAAGTTCTGCACGTAGAACAGTTTTCTTGCCTTTTGCAATTAGAATAAAAATTGATTCCACTTACTCTCATTTCATTGTATTTGTTCCTGCAGATGTATATCTATTTTGAAAGTATTGAATTCAGGTAGCAGAACCACGGTAGCCTTGACATGGCCCTTCACATTCTTAAGTTACCTATTGTGGATAGATGGCGGCTCCATTTTTCTAATTAATGATGTAATATATCGTTATATTATCTTTAAAAGCACCCACCAACTAACAGACCATTTTTAAGTAAAGTCGACAATGAAGTGTTCAAGTTAGAATAGACAGTATTGACTTATCAAGAAACTACAAATGTGTGACAAATGCATTATTGTCAATATTTTTTTTCCTATTATAACCTTAGTTTCTTTTAAAAAATAAATATATTGAAAAAAAAATAACAACAAAACCTGAATTCGAACACCTCAATTTGTTTGTTTGTTTTTTTTTTTTGTTTTTTTTTAAATTTAATTTTTGTTATTTAAGAAAACTAAGGGGTTTAATTAGTAGGAATATCTATCTGAAAGTGACTATTATTGTGTGACATTCATTATGGTACGTTTTGATTAGGGTATGATTAGTACACTTATGATACCTTCATTGAGCTACTTACAAAACAGTGTTTGTTGAGTATATTTTTATAATTTTCTCGGCATAACAACAATTCAAATATTATCTTCTAATATTCCCACTCCTCTTAATCTTTAGGTGTTTATTTTTTTTCACAATCTGTAGAGTGAATACATGATTCATGCATTCCTTAGTTTAAAATCTTTTACTAGCTTGGGACACTCACTCATAAAATTATTTCACTAACGCATAAGAGACTTCATTTCAGTCGTCCTTTAATGGAGAATAAGAATATTTATTCTCACTAACCATAATACCTACCATGCCTAAGTGATACTATTGATGTATGAGATTTTACTCATTCATATAGATCAGAAGATCTTGAGTTTGGTTTATTTTATCATTATTTCATGTCGAATGTGAAGAGAGAGCAAAGAATCTATGGAAACTATAGTTGTAGTTCTCTGAGAATTTGGCTTCGTCTGCTGTACGTATGCTCTTGCCTTTGTCGATGCATGGAGGTCCTTGTGGCGCTCAATCAGATCGTAATCAGATAATGGTCGTTAGGTTGTTAGTTCTCTGGAGATCACACTGTCTCTAAGGGAGGCGGTTTCACGCTTCCTCAAGCATGATTACATCTTTCGACACATTGGATTAAGAGCCTATAGTGTGAAAACTGGGGAGTCATTTGCTGAACACGCGCGCTACTTTTAACCATTGGGAATTTATCGTCCTTTATGTTTGACCTCGAAGTTTTTTTCCAAGCCTTCTCATCCACTCCATCGTTCATCAAGTTCAATTGTTTGCAAGAATGACAAGCCCTGGGACCAGTAAAATTTTAATCCTAACTTATCATGTAAAATGTTCCTTTTTAGCATTATCAAAGGTAAACAGTAGTAAGAGTAGTTTACAGCAGACTCCTTACATACCTTCATTCCGCTTCCTCACATATTTTAGAATCATAAATTCATAGAAAGGATCACAATAAAAGTACCGCGGACTAGTAGACCCTAGTTATTTGTTCCGTTATTCTATTGGAAATGGTCATTGCAACCAAATGCATTGTGGGGTTGCACTGTAGTCTTTTTCCAGTAGATGCTTTACTTTAATAATCGTAAAAATACTCGTCTGCTTATGCCTGTTCTTAGTAGTCTTGCTCGTGATGTTATGTGCCTCTCTCTCACATTGTTCTTTGTACGCAAGTAAATTTCTCTGGGTGAATCATAGAGAAAGAGAGCGCAACGATGTTGCAACGGCTCTCTCCTCGTCCAACTAAATCGGAATAACTGTTTCTGAACAAATAATAAGATATATTTGGTTTCATATCTTTAACCAACGCGCAGGAAGAAAGCATTTTAGAGTTTGGGAGTATCCCACATATAGGAGGGAGAGGTGCAGGAGTACAGGTCCTGGCCTGGAGCAAATCTAGGAGACTCCCTTGAAAAGGATGAATCAATTCAATTACCAGCTACCTGTGAAATCCTTTGCTTCTTGGGTAATATTTGGGGGTGTGACGCCCTCTCGAGTGAACACTTGAAGAATATAGAAAGGTAGGATTAGTCGTGCTAGACTAGATATCTCTCTCACTCAGCTAAATAAAGGCCAAGGCAGAAGAGTCATAGCATAGATGTGGATAGCAGTACTTGAGAGTGATGGTATATGATGAACTGAGGCTGGCATAGGAAAGACATTCGTAGGTCATGATAGAGGAGTGATTAGAGAGAAGTGTGAGTGAGAGAGCGTGTAAATATGAGAAGAAAGCGAGTTAGTAGGGTAGAAGAGTAAAAAATTATTCTCTTTGAGCGACTCCAGACTATAGGGACATCGTTTAGTAATTTATAGTGCGCGGAGGTGGTGTATTTCCTGCGGCAACTAGTGAGAGCAACGAAGAGTAGACATTGTAGTCTAAGGGGTCTCTCGTATACTTTATAGGCAAAATCATCATTGATTGTCTTACTGTAAAGTCCCTATATTGGTTCGGAATAATCACTTGGGAATGATTATGACTTGTTATATAAGAATAAGATAGGATTCTTGTAATGCTTCGGTAAGAGCTTATACCAAAGAGAATATTTTAATTTGCCGTTATGAAATACTTATTCTTCATACGACGAGGAATAGCGACTATTTGGTTTTTAAGAAATGAGGAGCAAAGCTACTTCGAAGAGGAATTGACAACTTCTTGGCCCTAAATTATTTTTTTTTCTTTTCTTTCCTAACTTAGAGAAAAAAAAAAAAACCTAATGTTGAAGGTTAGTGGGCCGACGCCTACATTATAACATTCGGCCCCTTAGCTGGTTGTCTCTATGTGGCTTGGTTGCCGCAAACACCTTAGTAGACATTAGGGGTGGCCTTGCCACCCCGTCATTACATAGGGAGGTGTCATGACCATACCCGGAGACTTAACAGGGGGTGGTTGGCTGCCCTCAAACGTCGTCGACTGGGTGACCACCTCTTGAATATCCCAAATGTTGAATCGGGGAGGTGTCGCATTCCATCCGCCTGGCAACCGACAGGTATGGGTCGCGCCAGGAACGTTGGGGCGGTGGTGGAACTTGGGATTGTGTTCCTATCAATGGGGTGGACGACACAATTAAGGGTGGTCGGCCACCCGTCTTGTCGGCACATATTTTTTTCAAAAATTAGATCAATACACTATAGAGTTTAACAACCGACCAATATATAGATAACGGTAAGTTTTTTAATATTTTGTGTCAAGTGTCTCTGAGTTAGAAACAAAATATTTTGCGGTCACCAAGAAGGCCAATTATAGGATTTTAACTGATTTTTTTATATACACGTTTTTTCCCACCTCTACTCTTATGAAGTTAAATTATTATAGTGTTGTTGCGGGCTGGATAATAATTAACTCACTTTTACGTACCACGATGCTCTATACCTGCTCTAAGCTGAATACAACAGAAATAAAAAAAAAGAAAAAAATAGCTTTGTTATGCGCACCTTGAGGATCTTTAGTTAGATTGTTTGTATTTGTATTGTTAACATGAGCTGAGTTATATATCTACGCCGAGACTCTAAAAGAAAAAATCACATATTTTTCACACAACAATGTATAGTAATTGTTATTTTTTCCACTGACAATTTTCGTAGGCCAAATCTTTCTAAAAGCTAGATGTAAAGAGACTATTCATGCTTTATGGTATGGGTTGAGTAGATCCCTACCACACTACATAGTATTTCTGGTGCAAATCTATCTCGCAACACTGAAACTTAACCAGATTTGTGTGAATTTAGCACAGTAATGGTTGAGAAAATTTTTGTAAATATCATGTGAGGTGCCATTCTTTTAACTATTTGACTAATACCAGAAAAATATAGGAGGTATAATGTATGTTATTGTATAGAGAGAGATGGAAGGTAGATCCGTGTGAGAGGCATGTTCGCAGTGAGTTTCGTGCCGCTATCTCATCAAACTTAGCCCCTGCATCTCCGATCACCTCATAGAGTGAAGTGCGATCACGTTCGCGTCTCTGGGTTGTAGAGAGTCCAGAGTCAGGAACAGCCGCTGTATCTTGCCTGGTCTGGTAGTGTCTTAGTGTCGGCACCGCTGGTGAGGTATGCGTCGTTGCGGGGGATATTCGTTCTCTGTTGTGTT
>FXXK01000745.1:0-49664 GCA_900184695.1 Betula pendula | reverse complement strand
ATTTTGTTTTTAGAAAAAAAATACATTGAAATAGAATTATTGTTGTTCTTTAAACCAATAAAATACCAAGTGAATAAAAAGTTAAACCCTAAATTTAGAGAAATAAAAGTGATTCTCTTAAGATTATTTTTCTCTAATATTTATTTGAAATAATATTTAAATAATTTATTTTCCTCCAATCATTTAATTTAAAAAATACTATAAATGATTTAGCAAAAGAATAAGGTAAACTATTTTAGTGTTTATTTAAATATGAAAGTAATATTTTGATTAATTCCATATATTTAAGGATTTTTTTTTTTTAAAAAAAAAAAAAACTGTGTAGTATACTTAGGGTTCATTTAAAAAAAAAAATGTTTGTAGTATACTTCGAATTTGTTTAAGATTGTGATTTCAAAAAGTGTGATTTAAAAACGTGATTTTTGAAAACACATTTAAGTATTTGGCAAAATCGTAGTTTAGCATTTAAAATTGCAGGTAAGAGATTTTTTTTGAAAACGCAGATTTTTTATATTTTCAAATCGTAATTTTTTTTAAAATAATTCATAAATAATATAATTTTTTACGATTTGATTTAAAATTATATTTATTGTTTATAAAACCATAATTTTAAATGCAACCTTATACTACAATCAAACGGATAAGAAATTTCGGTCCACCATATTCATGACAAAGTAGGTACTATTGGGAGGTATCAATTAAAGAAATCTTTTTTTTTTTTAAAAAAAAAAAGAATTAACTATGTTGTGACTATCTATATTCATTATTTTATTCAAATATTTTTTTTTAAAAAAAAAAATTCTTCATTACTTTCTTTAAGAGGAGAGAGAATATTAAAAACCAGACATGCTACCTTTTCATTTATTATTCTTCTCTCATCTATCTTTTTTCTAAAAAAAAAATCAACTATTAGATTAATGGATCCTACAAATCTAATGGTTTGTATTTTTTTTAAAAAAAATAGAAATTGATAGAAGATGTATAAATAACATTTCTCATACATAATTTTATAATTTTTTTTGGTCACATTTGATAAGTGAAAAGTTCTTTACCAAATTCCAGATGTAGCTCATTTTTATCTTATTTTAACATTTTAATAAGCCCAAATAATATTTGGATTAATTTGGCTAACAATATAAAAATGCTCTAACAGATAAAGACACCGACACACGATAATCTTTNCAAATTATGAAGAATATTAAGACACATGAGTATATATTTCATGTGACTTTTAAATTCTGTTCTCCTTTTTCTTTCTTTTCTTTTTTTTTAAAAAAATTTAATTAGATTTTAAGATTTTATTTTGTAACTCATGCTTTACACTCGGTTTATGCCAGATGCACAGAAAGGTAGAGTTTCACTATTTATATAAGAGCATTCTCATCCGACTCTTTACTATAAGGATATTTCAATAGTAGGAAGCCAAAATGGATTTTTAACCATTTTATTGCTCACATCCGGCTCCATACTTTGAGGAAAAAAGTAGGAAGCATAAAATGGCTCTCTACTAGTAGGGAGCCATTTCACTCCCTACTCTTCTTTTTTATAATAAAATATTAGTTTCTCTTTCTTACTTTTTAATTTTTTTAATTTTATTTGTTTTCCCATTTTAAAGAAAGAATTAAATTTTTTTAAAAATATTAATATTTAAATGAAAAAGTCAAAGTTGATCCTTAAAGTAGGGAGTCGGATGTAAGTGTTTAGAAAAAGTGACTCTCTAAAGTAGAAAAAACTGATTTTACTCCTTACTTTGAGGATAAAAATAAAGAGCCAGATGAAAATGCTGTAAGCTTCGCTTCAAAAGTTGGACATCAATTTTCAGAGTGGATATTTAACGTTGAAGTTCTTAATTAAATCCTGCTTTTTAGTTTTTCTCTTTAAGTAAAAGTCATTATTTACGTTTTTCACGGGAAAAGGATTCGGAGGAAGGTTGGGCAGTGTAGAGGTCACTATGGGGAGGAGAAAGAGTAATGTTTGGTGTTATTTATTTATTTATTTTTTGTTCATTTTGCACATATGAATTTTTTTTTTTTTGAAAGAGTTTTTTTTAAATATTTGTGGGTTTATTTTTGTCTACGTATACAAAATGGAACAAAAAAATAAAAAAAAATGGACAACAAACATTATTATTTTTTTGAGGAAGAATTTTTTTTTTGAGCAAGAATAGTTTTGCTTGGCAGTTGGCTGGACAGAAAAGAAAACGATGGGAGAAACAACCTTCCTAAAATGGGAAGAATGAGCTGTTGATGCAGAGAACCCCCACCGTCCATCTAGCAGAAAGCAGAAACCCATGTTAAGTGTTGTCAGTATGCTCTGTTGTTATTTATCGTAAATAAATTAGAGTAATGAATGGACGTCTACTCTTTGTAGTGTTGTCATTAGCCACTCCCTTAAACTTCAAATCTCAATCCAAACCCCACCGCTTCTCCCATGAAATCAGAACACATTTCATACAACAAAACCATTTTTCTCGTTTTAAGTGATAATTTCACAGCAACAATAATGTCTGGTCGTGGAAAGGGAGGCAAGTGGTTGGGCAAAGGGGAAGACGAAGGGCACCGGAAGGTACTCTGCAACAACATCCCCGGGATTTGCCTACTTGCTCGTAAGGGTGGTGTGAAGCGTATCAGCGGACTGATTTACGAGGAGACCTGCAGAGTCTTGAAGATTTACAATCAGAACGCGGTTCGCGCAATCTGCAAGTTCTGGTGAGTGATGTTATGGTGATCTATGTGGATTTTGTTTTGTTTAATTTTAGTGACTAATTGTAGTTTTTATTCCTAGGAAGAAATCGTTCTTGTCTCAATATTATCTCCATTTTTTCTGTCGTCGTTTTTGTCGAGCGTTGGAGGAGTTTTTGGCTATAACACAACAAGAACAAGAAATGACCAACTATTGTTCCTCTCCAACAGCCCGGAGGTACTTCCAATTCTATTTTGAGTTTCGACCCCATCTCTGTTCGTATGCGTTTTTTATCTGTTAGTTTTTGTGATACCTTGGTTTTTTATTTCTTTTGCACAAGTGGATTGAATATAAAACTGGATTTTAATCCATTCTTTTTTTGGGTGTTTTGATTTTCCACCGGGTGTTTGTCTGTTTGTTTTTGTGAAATGGTTCTTTGGATCGAATCTGCAACTGGATTTTCTTTTTAAGATTAACTTTTTTGGTTTCTTTTTGATCTATTAGTCGGATCTATAATAACTGGATTGTGATTTCGAGTGGCATATTGGGATGAATCTGCAACCGGTTGTTTCTTTGGCTGTCGCACTTGCAACGATTTTATAAAATTAGTGGAAAACAAATATTTTCTTTCCCTGTTGATTTCTTGACTTTTTTTTTTTAAAAAAAAAACTCATAGAGAACCATACAGAGCTAGCTTCTATAGTTCTATTGATTCTTTGAAAAAAACTTAATTTCTTATTCGTTCGTTCCATTATCGTGCAAGTAATTTGATGAAAAAAAAAATCATTGGAGACAAGAAAGAAACTGAGAAAGATAGAGGATCATTTGCCTGATATGTTGGGATCTGAGAAATTTCCGTTCTGATGGTTTGATTAGAATGAAGCGTTCTAGTTTTTCTTAATTCTTGGAGGACTCTTTTTGGTTTTGTACTGTTTCTATAATCTATGTTTGTTGCTGACTTTCTGCTCTCCTTATCATCAAAGTTCAATTTCATTTTCTCTTTTTTCATAATACAATATGTTCGATTTTGTACTCAATTAGTATTTTTGGGCTATTCAATGTTCTAAGTCTTGTGTTCTTTTTCTTTCTTATCAATCATGTTTATTTTGATTTTAATGGTATTTTCAGGTTAAGGGAAACTGAAAAATATGCCAGTAGAAGGAAAGAATAGGCGGGTTCTCCAAGATACTGGTAACCTGGTTGCTAAGAGAGCTGTGGAAGGGAAGCCTCAGATTTCTCAGTACGATGCAAAGTTTGTCTCTGTCTCTCGCTTGCTTGCTCATATAATTGTTGCCTTGCAGGGCACTGGCTAATGCACAAGCTGCAGCAGTGAACAACGAGGTAGCATTCGAATGCAGTCTCACCAAATTAATGTATTGAATTGCTTAGAAAAAAAAAATTAATGTATTGTAAGGCCAATGGGCTGTGGTAAAGGCCGTGCAGCAACAAAGGTGGTGGTACCTAAGAAGATTGTAGTCAAGAAGAAGGCCTTACCCGAGGAGGTGATAGTAATTAGCTCTGATGAAGAAGAGGATCTGGGTTAAAGTGCTGGTGGCAGAAAATCAAGTGAAAGTGGTTCCTCAAGGAAGAATGGCAAGACCTTCACTTCAACCCTCACTGCTTGAAGCAAGGTGATTGATTTTGTTTTGCAGCAGGCACCCATTCTGGTTTTTGATTGTTGGTGTTGTTAGATCTGTCTCTTTGTTTATATACTAAACGTATTAACTAACCTCAGGCTGGTTGTGGACTCACAAGCCGAAGAAACCAATCGAAATGCTAACAATCTTAACTACAGAGGCACTCACCGAGCAGTCAACAAGTACACAATAGGAATCACAGTTCCCTTTTAGATACAACTTTCTCAGAAAGGAACTGATCCACAATGTTTATTGTGAGATAGAGAGTTTCCAACATGAGTTCAAACTTGCGATGAACTTCTATCGGCCAGTCTACAAGGATTCCTCCCATCTTAGCATTTATGTTTGGCTGCTTAACCATGAAGTCGTGCACAAAACTCGGTACACTATAGCAGTAAATTCTAACATCAGACAAACAATTGAGACAAAAAAGAAAGAGACAAAAGGTGTGAGCCATTACCTTCGTGTGCTTGTAGAAGTTGTACATGTTATCGATGTATTCAATTGCAATTAATTTGTTGTCAACACGACGATGTTGACAATGAATTGGATGTAGTTGAGTACATGGATGACATATACAATTTCTACAAGCACACGGAGGTAATCTCTCACACCTTCGGTCTCTTTTTCTTTTTTGTCTCAATCGTTTGTCTGATGTTAGAATTTACTGTCGTAGTGTACGAGTTTTGTGCAAGACTACATGATTAAGCAGCCATACATAAATGATAAGATGAGAGGAATCCTTGTTGATTGGCCGATAGAAGTTCATCACAAGTATGAACTCATGCCGGCAACTCTTTATCTTACAATAAACATTGTGGATTGGTTCATGCCGGCAACTCTTTATCTTACAATAAACATTGTGGATTGGTTCCTTTATGAGAAAGCTAAATCTAGGAGGGAACCGAGATTCCTATTGCGTGCTTGTTGATTGCTCGGTGAGTGCCTCTGTAGTTAAGATTGTTAGCATTCAATTGATAATCAAATTCTTATGATTGTGTCCTTTGTATTAAATTGCTTCTGATCTGTCCTTTGTTGTTTGATTATGGTGTTGGAACAGAAGTTACAGTCATTTTGTACCCAACAACAACAAAAGCACTTGATTGAGGCATTGAGTTAATACAAAATGGCATGGTTGTATTTGTACCAGCTATGATAATGTTACGAAACAATCTTGCCGAGATGTTTCGTGGTTATAATGAGTCATGTGACTTTTCAGCAAGATTTTTTTGGTAGAAATATCATAGATGGTTCAGATACAGTTGTACTGTTTTGGATTAACTCAATGCCCCAGCCTAGAGCTTCTGTTGATGTTGGATAGGAAATGACTGTGACTTATTTTCCAACTCAATCATCAGCCAACAAAGGACGCATTCAGCAAAAAAACATGAATATTTCTTTTTAGTTCTTGCAATTGTTTTGTAGAAATATCACTAAAACTGGTTTAGAGCATACTTGATGGATATAGGGTAAATCGGTTGAGCCTTCCTCTTTTTAGTTTTGAAATTATTATCAAGAACATTAGAATGTGTTCTATAGAGATTCCTGATATTTTACTGAGGCACTTGTTCGTTTTATTTGTTTTGCTGATTGTGTCATGGGCAATTTGTCCTCCATTTGTTCTTTTACATTTGTCTGATTGGCTCTGTGTTGTTTGCAGTTTCTTGGATGAGTTTTGTTGAGTTCCTGAATTGTAGAGATACTGTTTGCTGAGTTTGTTAGTTCTTCTCGTTTGGTTTCTTGTATTTTAGTTAGCTTTTGCTGTTTCTGTATTGAGGGTATTAGTGGCCTCTTTGTTGTTTTTTTCTTAGGTTATTTCAGAAGATTGTGAATTTCTATGTTTGGATAGTTGGGTTTGTTTGTAAACTTGCTCTGAGGAAACTTGAGTTGCAGTAGGTGTCCTACTGGATCGACTTTGTAATTGATGTGGTGTTATAAAAAAAAATCCATTCATCCAAAACAAATGGGCTTATCAACTTAAAGTTCCGGAATTTCACAATCAAGTCTTTTTATTTTATTTTAAGCAAGAGCTTTGATAGCTTTGCTTTGTTTGTATTCTAATTTTAAGGTTGGATCCGGTTGTCATTTTGTTTTGTGAAATGAAATGCTAAGTCATCCCAAAAATAATAATTAAGCTATTGATGTAGTTGTTTGACATTTTGCCTTCATATTACAGCAATAACAAGAAGGCATGCCAAACGAAAAAGAAATTTTTGGCCAAATTGAATTTGAGCATCTCTCTGTATCCCAATGGAGCTTTACTCATTTTTGTTATTCAAATTGGTGTTTTATTTGACTTGAGTCTGTAGAAATTTGAGGAAAGTCCTTGGTGTTGTTGAAATTTGGAGAATGGATGAAGTTCAGGAACATGGTGAACTATTAAATGTTCGAACTTCAATTTGCAGGATCAGATATTTGATTTTTTTTTGTTTTATTCTGTGTTTGATGATTTTATATATGCTATCGCATTATTGAATTTTTAGTATACGCTATCGCATTATTGAATTTTTAGTTACAAACAGTTTCACCATTGATGTGGTGTCTAGTGGCATGGATGGTGCTAAAGCAGATGAGACATGCCAAAGGAGATCTAACCAAGAAATCTTCAGTTCAGTCAGAGCAGCAACTATGCACCCGGCTAAGACCAACACCTTTTGTTCTTCCATTGCCTGCTTTTCTTGTTAGGTATGATACCTCCAAAAAAAAAATTATATTGACATCTGAAAAATCAAATTATTTACCAATAACATTTTGTTTAGATGGGAAGCCTTATTTCCAGTGCGCATGCATAATACATCTATTCTAACCTCTTCAGAAGTTGAAATTTACTTGGGAATAGAATTAGATGTATTATGCATGCGCACTGGAAATAAGGCTTCCCATCTAAACAAAATGTTATTGGTAAATAATTTGATTTTCATATGTCAATATAATTTTTTTTGGGGTATCATACCTAACAAGAATAGGTGTGAATTGGGCTCATTTATAGCCATTTAGAGGCTTATTATGTCTTCAACAAACAAAGACTCATTCTAAATAAAGTTGTAAAATTTGTCTCATAGTTGTGGAATGGTTTTTATTACGATTGATTAGAGAACCAAGTAACCATCAAAATCAATTTATTTTAAGCTTTTAACACCACCAAATGTTAACCCACATTTGTGCCTTAGTCCCCTTATTTCATCAAAGAAAGAGAGTCAGACTAATAGAAAACCATAATACAAGGAAAAGGAAAAAGTAATAAGCTAACATGGACCTAGGTTTGATGGTATATTTTCTTGTTTCTTTCTTCATTTTTTTTTTTTTTTTTTTTTTGAGTTTTGCATTGGGGAGGGGACTGCCCTAGTGGCATCAGTTTTAAGTGCTTTGGTTTTGGGCCACTTTGTGCCTACATTTCTAGGTTTGATGCAGTGTACTGAAGTCCTTATATGTACTCAGAAGATAGTATATGAATGCTGATGAGAAGGTAAACAAACATCATACTATTTAGCTGATTTTTGACTTGCCTAAAGAAGTAACCGGAAATGGAAGCTTATTTGATTGTTTGTTTGTTTGTTTGTTTGTTGTTATTACCTTTCTATGAATAATTGAGTCATTAGCAAGTGCCAAAGGGTTGTGACCTAGCACATTGGGAGCAATGGAAGGAACACCCTAAAATAGGGAATAAGGAATGAGGCAGAAAAGGGGAAAAAAAAAAAAGAGAGAGAAAGAAAGAAAGATGGCAATGGCATATTTGATCTCTACTTAGAAATAGAGGACTATCTTTTATGCTTCAATGAGCCAGTGAATCATCTACTGAGCTATCAACAATATATATACGTTATTATGCTGATTATATCGAAAATTGTATGATATATGAGTTAGGTATTCTGACATGCAATTACTTTATATGATAAAGAGTTTTCTGATACGAAACATTCAAAACACACATAAAATATTAGTTGGTATATCTAGAAATTGGTTGTATTCACGTGTCATAGGAAATTTGGAGCAACTTTTGGCATATATTAGAATATTAATTGGATGTTTGTCCATTGAATGCGTTCAACACTTGGCTTTCTGGTGACTCTCAATAAACTATCTTGCTGGTCAAAGGTAGGCCAGTTAGATTATTATTAGCGACCCTTATTTGTTGTTTAAGATCTAGAAAGAAGATTAGTGGCTGCTGTTAGCCACTATAGTTTTGTCTTGCAATCCATGTATTGATTTAGAGAAATATGCAGCATGACCATTGAAGTGGTTCCTTAAAATAATGCACTAACAGCAGTTTATTACTAGAATTTCCTTCGCAAAATGCTTCTAGATAATCATTTGTAAGTACTATGTTATGTATATATTCAATCTTCTTTAAAAGAATTCCAAGGTACAGCAACCATCTTGTCCAAATGCCTTTCAATATTCACATGTGCAACTTTGAATTCAGGACATCTCGTCTTAGACAGGACTGCACTTCTTATTTTGTAGGAAAGATACTCATCAAAAAAAAAAATTGTAGGAAAGATAAAATATTTAATAAGTTATATGCTGTTCTTTACAGCAATCGCAAGATTGGAAAGAAAAATATTTACACTATATGGGTTTATTTCATATCAAAAAATGAAATCATGAATTTGAGCATGCATAAATTTTAAGCGTGCATGAGTTAAACAGGTTTCATTATAATATAGACTTTACCCAGGTAATATTTGATTAATAGTTCAGATATCAATTATTTAATTTTTGTTTATTTACACATAATTTCAGTGCTCTTTCCCAACCATGGCATATCCTTTTACATCCACATTTGTCACGTCTCAAGATCCTGAATCTTCATCGACTACAATTGATATTGGTGTAGATAGCATCATGCCTATGGAACTCTATAAAGTTGCTGTGATTTTTGTGATGGATTGTTGCAATATTTCATTTTTATTGTAATGTTAATCTTTTGGAATTTCTACTATGTTGCTAGTAGCTTTGAGAATAGCAGTTATTTCTAAGTTCTATTGTTGAGAACTAGTGTTTGGTTCATGTGCTTAACATTGTGAGAAGCATTATGAAGAATGAACATTGCAAGTCAAGTGATAAATGCAATGGAATTTGATATTGTCAAGAACTCGTGAAGGTGAAATTAGAAGCTTCTCATGCACGAATTGTTTTGGCCCACAGGTTTACTGATTTTTCTTCTGGTCTTTTGTTCTCGTCTTTTTTTTTTTTTCGAACAATGTTGGGTTTTCATTGAGGATTGTAAAGAAAAGGAATTTAGAAATTGAAACAAAGAAAGAGAAGCTCCAATATAAATAGTTCACATGTTTCACGGATAAAAAAGAGTAGAAAATGTGAAACGATGCTAGTTTCTTCTGTGTTTTTTTTTTTTTAATTGAATGGGTAACAATGCTACTTGGAACAAGTGCATATATATATATATATATAGTAGAGAAATGATTGTTCTCATTCTCATACCTATTTTTTGTTCATTTTCATATAAAGAGATGTACAAATCTTTCATTAAGTCTATGGGATCACATGTGGTCCTATAATTCAATGGTAAATTTGAACGTCTCTTGCATCAAGATGGGCAATAGATGAGTAAAAGATAGAAGTATAGAGATGTGTATATTGTATTGCAAGGATTCAACTTTGATTGCATCAAGCGCAGGTAAAAGGATCTTATTTGAAATGGAGAGTATTCAGTTAGTGTAAATTTAGGGGTATAATTGTCCAAACTTTAATACTTTTTATTTTAAATGATAATTTTATCCTTAATTTTATACTAACTGAATACTCTAGGATCTTATGCTCAGGCGCAAGCTTCCAACAAAATCCATACTTTGCGTGCTACCATTTGGGGTTTTGCTTATTACTAATAAGACAAGACCAGGAAAAGCAATGGAGTCTCTTCCTACAATAAATGGAATTAGATATAATATCGTGGCCTCTTTAGTTGTATTCTTTGTAGTTGTTAAAAATAGGCTTCAATATTTTCAAGACATAATCATTTGCAGCACTTAGGCGCGTTTGCTCCTCTCTAATCCACCAACACCCTCAATCAGACTTTGTATTTCTTTAAAATCTTCAGCAGAAACAACTTGTTGTTTTTCAGTCTTTATGTCAAAGCTTGTTTTGGGCAGAATATGGTTCTCTCCAGGGAAATACTGCAAAAGCTAAGACTCCATATATCAGTTCATCAAAACAATATACTGATTTTATTAGAACTTGAAAGTCAAACTAGAGTAAGTCAATGAAACTAGTTTTAACTACAAAAAAAGTTCCAATAAACTGATTTTGCTTACATAATGAAATAAACAACCCACAAAAATTTCCCAGCAACTTCTTTTGGAGCCAAATGTATTTCACTTTTCCAGTTGTTTAAATTTAGTTATGTCATGGATCCAAAATTGGTTTGTAAGCCATCCCATAAAATGTATGGTCAAATATTCATTTAAAACAGAATACTGGCATTCCGAAACTATATGCATAAAAAAAAAAAAAATTCTACACTAGCCATCTTTAACGTATGAATGGCATAACTTAGGCCCCATACTTTACATTTTTCATGTAACAAAATTTTCATTTCACTTTCTAAACACTGATCTATTGTGAAGATTCATTTCACAAAGCCACAAGGCTGTTATTTTGTAGGCATAACTATACACAATTTCACTCTGTTCAAAAAGAGTAATGAATTAAAAGCCGCCACATTGTAAGAACTGGTTTTTTAAAACATATGTTTAGGATATCAGAATCACATCAGCAGTATCTACAAGCTTATCGAAGAAAAAAAAAAAAATCAGAATCACATCAGCAGCATCTCCAAGCTTATCCTCTTCCAACCCTACGCAACACTATCGAACATTGCACTATTCCAAATGAGATAAGATTAAAGGGGTAGCCATGAGTTGTTGTCTTCCCCAATCATCCGCCACATTACTCATGAACTCATCAATGTTTTTCATAAGTATGTAGATGAGTAATCATAACAATTACTCCTTATTATATATGAATTTCTTACTTGTACAAAAAATTCTCATATGTCGTCTGCAAAAATACAATACTAGACATAATAACTAAATAAAAAGCCAATGAGAACAACAAACAGCAATATAGGTAAAGAGAAGATAGGAACCTGATTGGTGATAATTAAATCGATACAAAATGCAGTAAGACCTCCAACAAACCAAGCAGCTATGAATGTATATAAAACCATAATACTTGAAACAGGGGAATTCATAAAAGCCCTCCAGAGATTACAATGGTTCATACAAAAAACATATAGGCAAAGAATGGTTGTGGAGGACACAATTCAAACATGAAGAAGAATATCTAATTCCTCGGTAAAGAAAACACTTCAACCTTGTTAGGACTATAAAAGGTAAGAGCACATCCTACAATGACAATCGTTAGAGCATAATGAGCAATTCGTCACTTGAAACTTATTTGATATAATGCTGGTGATGCATAGAAGCATCGACACATCATTTTGTATGAACCTTTTCTACGGTTCAATAGTATGTACGGGATTAATCAAGTGATTACTTGATGCATGGATTAGTAAAACACTTGATGTCATAAACATGAAAACTATTATTTTCTTATTTTCATTCAAAAATTTGAAAAAAAAAAAAAAAAACTCTAATAATCAGGAAATGAACCATTATTTTCTCAAACACCAAGAAAGTCAAACAAATTACAATTTACGCCAAAACAAATGGGAACTTTATTGAATTGCATCGATATACAAATAAGAAAGCTTGTAATTCAACATAATCAACTTGCTGTAATACGAAGGACATTCTCACTTACCCATAACTCCATGTCTTCTAGGGATTTATGAAGAACAATTTCTCGACCTAATTCTTGTAGTAAATCATGCATCCACAATTTTGAATTTTTTTTTTGTTTTTTGTTTTTGTTTTGTTTTGTTTTTTTTTTTTCAAATGATATGAGAGGTTTTTCCATATATAAAAACATCTATTTTCAATGTTCAGCTGTAATGGAAAGGTTGCCATATATTTGCTGCATGACCTTTGTCCTTTCTTTGAAGGAACAAGCAAGTCTAAAAACAAAATTTCATCTATTTTATCCATGCCATGAAAACTTATCTAGAGCTAGCGTATCCAGACTTTTTCTTTGGGGACTTTTTTCTATTTTACCCATGACAATTTCCAGGATAAGAATTTTTTATAATTTTAAGGAAATTGTCGATTCTCAAATTATGTAATTTCATACTATTCCTTATATAGAACGTCTTATAAATTTTACATATTAAAAATATGACATGTTATCGAGGTAATCAAAATGAATTTCCAACTTAAAAAGCTTATTATTCAATTTAGAATAGACGCTTTTTCTTTATAAAATTAAAAGACAGTTTTTTGCTCTAAACTTTTCTACAACAGATAAGTAAAGAACCTGATGAAAATATACTCAAATTTTATAGATAATATGCACAATTTTTAATAGATGACATTTTCTAAGCCGTTCAATTGATGTAAGAAACGCCTTGAATTTTTTGTAATTTGATAATCTATAATTTCAAATTGTATGGGTAGAAAAAGTCACTTCCGAATGTTTAGGTAGAAAAAAGTCACGTGTCACGCACATGACTTGATTTCTGCCCAAAATAATAGAAAAAAATTTGACGGATGGTCTTATTTGCAAACATGTGATAAATTAGAGGGATCGATCGTCACTTTTTGAACATTAGATGCTAAAGCACAAATGACTGAATATTTCGGGGGGTGAAATGTTTTTTATTCGGACTTAAAACACTAATAAAAAACTTTCACTTTTCAAAATTCAAAATATAAAACACTTTTTACACATTTTTTAAAAGATTATTTTGACAAACATATCCTTAACTTTTGTAGAGGTATGAGTTAATTTATTATCTTAAAAACTAAAAATTAAAATAGCAATAGATTAAAGTGACTATGCAACCATTACAATATACTAAAGGTGACTGGCGGCAAACTTGACTAGATCGGGGTGGCTGTGTGGCCATAACAATAAGTCAATAGCCACCTCGACCAAATAGGGATGGTCACATAGTCACTCTTTTTATATACTCGAAGGGGCCGCATGACTATTCTATTTTTTTGTTTTAAAATTATTTTTTTTATAAGTAGTTAGCTCAATATATATTAAATTTTTTTAAAAATAAGTTAAGTCTATTCTATAAAATATATTTTATCTAATATAGACACATCATAATTCAAATCTTAAAATATTTACCAAAAATACTTTTTTAAATGAAAAGGTGAAATTTTATTTAATGTCTTTGAACTTTCACAACATTTGCAATTACCTTCAAAAGTTTAAAAATTCACAATTTAATATATTGAACTTTTAATTTTTTACAATGTCACCAATTCGTTAAGATTATAGATTAAATCCTAACGAATAGAGTGTAAAATTATTAAAATACCCTTAAATTTAATTTTTTTTTTAAAAAAGTCTTGTGAGTCTGGTGACCCACCTTGTGTCGCCTTCCTTTTTTTATTTTTTTTTGTTTTAAATATTATTATTATTTGTATTTTTTAATTATTAATTAAGGGTAAATTTAGAATTATATAAAATTTTCAGAGATATAAAAATTATTTCACTCCTTTACCGTTTGATTTTGCCTTAAACCATAAGGAAAGAGTGACATTGTAAATAATTAAAAGTTTGAAACATTAAATTTTAAATTGAGGGGTTTTATATTTTATAAAGTAATTGTAAATATTGAGAAGGTACAGAACATTTTAAGTTAAAGTTTTTCCAAAATAAAAATACGGTTGCATAACTTGCATCTATCAAAATTAGTTACCGTTTCGAAGCAATACACAATCGGGTCCGGGTCGATTATATTCCCAACCGACTCTGTTACTCTTCCGCTTAATTATTACTATTAACTAAACCCACTCTGTCTCTATCTCTCTGTTTGTTTCCTCTGAAACCGTGGGGATCGGAGAAGAAAAATCGGAAGAATCTTTACGGCGCCTAAGCCTCCGAATTCACATCCCACGTCTCTGTAGGTTCGAAGTCTCTCGATATTGTTTATCGTCCGTACAATTTCTCCGCTACCTAACGTTTGGTTACTAGGGTTTTGAATTCGGGATTCCACGCCTACTAGCTTCGATTTGTTGCCCAAAGAGAAGAAATTAAACTGAGAATCTTGTTAGGTGTGAGCTCTCTCTTGTCCATCTGTAGGCTGGGATTGCTTGAGGCTCTCATGTGCGTGTCCTTAGCATGAGCGTGGGAGTACAGTGACGGAGCTTCAGCTTGTAGTGGCGATGTGGACCAACGTTTTCAAAATTGTATGTTCCTAATAAAATTATGTAGTGGGTTTTTGTTTTTCGTTTGCAGGATCATGTTCTTATCTGCCTTAATTTTTTTTTTTTAATTGCTCTGCTTGTTTTGTAATTTGGTTCACGAATTGGTATTGGTTATTATAGTTTGTGGTAGGCCTATAGAATACGGTGCCTGTTATTAGGGCTATGCTAGTGCGCATCGTTGTTTTCTGGAATATTGGCTTGTTGGAAGACTGTTAATGTTGGATGGTGCAAAGTTTCCAGTGTGGATGGAAGGTTAATTTGATAAAGTTTAGAAGTGCTCTATCTGAAAAATTTCTAGACTACTTTAATTTGTTCTCTTTCTTTAGGGTGCCCGTTCGTTCATTCCGTTTCTATTTGGTTGTGCCCTCTCTGGTGCTTGCGGTATGTTTCTTACTTGTCAAGAAAAAGAAAAATAATTATGGTAAATTACTAGGTATTATGAACAGCGTACTGAACTGCAGACCTGAGCCATGTTGTTGGAATCCGAGACAGTGATTAGAAACTTTTTGGTGTGTGTTTTCCATTCGCATCAAACCACATCTATGATGCTCTTCCCTACCACAGCAACAAGCTGCACGTTGCTGCCACCACTCACGCTAGATGACTGCTGATATCACCTGTGCTCAGACCATGTGCCAGAACTATTGTTGCCACCTTTCCACGACCTCTATTTACCAGTGGAACCTCCCCAACAGGACCAGTTCCATTTCCACCACCAACTATTCTGCCTTCACTTTAACTGCTGAATGCCTTCACATCACATACTGGCCCGAAATAACTGCTGAATGCCATCATCAAGATACAAGTGCAGTGGACATTTGAAGTGGCTGGTATTCTTTTGTATACTTGTGATAATTTATTCGATGTTGTGACTTAGTTGTGGGGAATCTATTGGTAAATCACCAGGTGAATCACCAAAGTTTTTGTGATCAGAAAAAAAAAAATTGCAGCGAATTAATACGATATATAAGGACCGCTACTACAAGGCAAGTCTGATGGCAAGGGGTGTTGTCCTGTGGTACTGTGGAATCAACTGTATGCGATTGGGCGAAAGTTCGCCGGTTTGGTGTAGTGAAAGAGAAAAAGTAGCTTCCGCTTCTGAACAGGGCAAGCATACCTAGGAAATCAAGATTGGGATCCCATTGATCCAGGGTAAGCAACGGCTAGGGCATGGACAATAACAGATCCTTTTCCATAACCAGGGTCTGGAGGTTTCTCGTAGCCGCAGAAGCTAGGATTCTATTCATAAATCTATTGTCTTCCCTATGAGTTTTAGTCTCAATAAGAATGCTAGTTCTTACTGTTCTAGGGCTTAAAAGCGCCTCCAATTTGTTACTAATCTAATGCGGAAACTAGGAAGAACCCGATCTAACTAAGACAATATTCATTGCCTTCTGTTCCAATTGTCTTCTGTATGCAATAGACAGATTTGCTTCCGCTCCGCTATGGTAGTTTCAACAGGTGGCATTGAAGTGCCCGGAACGAGGGTCAATCTGGACCAGCCCCTTTTTGTGAACCCGGGTCATAGTTTTGAGGACTCCCCTTTCCCTGCTGGTCAGTGCTGTCGCCCCTCATCTCTCCGTCTTAGCCAGGACAGGATAAAATCTTCAGCATTGAGATGCTTAAATCAGCCGTTCCAGTTTAGTGCACTGAAATAAAAGTTTGGCTGCAGTGCACACTCTACTCCTACTGCAAAAAAAAATCGCAAAAGAAAGATTAATGGATCACTCAGACCAAATTCATTTGTTCTATCAGATTTCTATTATGTGTTTTTACACAAATCAGATGATGTCATTGTTCAAAAGTAAATTGATGTTTATGTTTGGTGCTGAGTTTGTAGAACGGGTCCTTTTCAATGAGTTTATTATGTTCATGACAATTTGGCGACTTAAATTTTTGTGACGTGGCTTGGTTCGAACTGTATTATCTAGTCTTTGTATATTTTATTCGTGTTTGTGATCTTTTATATTGTTAAGTCTTATCCAGCTCAGCCACCAACTACGAAACATGGACATGGACTCACAAGGAAAGCTTCCCTGTTTTGGCGTGGACATGATTCCTCCCTTAAATATGTTCTTTTAATTTAGCTACTATAAATAATTGTATCCCTAAATATACCCTTGATCATGGCCAAAGAATCCCTTTTCTATTTGTAGGTCTCAGGCATTAATGGGAAATTGGGAATTTCCCATTAATGCATAAATAGGGAATTTCCCATTAATACATAAATAGGGAATTTCCCAATATGGTATTGCTTGTGATAAAGATGCGTGTGTTGCAGCTCATCTAGACTATTCTAGTGGTTCCCTTCAATGGGATGTTAGCTTTTCCCGTGCGGCTCATGATTGGGAGTTGGATGTTGTGGCTTCCTTCTTTTCTTTATTATATTCCCTTCATGTGAGAAGGGCAGGGGAAGACATACTCCAGTGGAACCACTCTTCGAAAGGAAAGTTTAATGTTAGATCCTTCTACAGGGTCTTTGCTCGAAATGCTGGTCGGTCCTTTCCCTGGAAAAGTATTTGGAGGACGAAGGCTCCGGTGAAAGTGGCTTTTTTTGCTTGGTCAGTGGCTTTGGGGAAAATTCTTACTATAGACAATCTTAGACGGAGGCACGTCATCGTGATTGATAGATGTTGTATGTGTAAAAGGCATGGAGAATCTGTGGATCATCTTCTTCTTCATTGCGAGGTCGCCTGCGTCCTATGGAATAACATCTTCAGTCGCTTTGGTTTATCTTGGGTTATGCCTCTTCGAGTTGTTGATCTGTTCGCTTGCTGGTGGACAGGTGGGCGCTCCCAGAGTGCTGTTGTGTGGAAAATGGTGCCGGCTTGTCTTATGTGGTGTTTGTGGAGGGAGCGTAATGACAGAAGCTTCGAAGACCAAGAAAGAACTTTAGAGGAGCTTAAGGCTTTTTTCTTGTATACTTTATTTAATTGGATAGCCGCTTATCTTGCTCCTTTAAGGATTAGCTTTAATGAGTTCCTTGTACACTTTTCTTCCCTTATTTAGGCGGTCTTTTTTATACTTCCTGTGTACCAGGGCTGCGCTTTTGCGTTTTTAATATATATTCTCTCTTAATGGGAACATAAAAAAAAAAGGTCTCAGGCATTAATGGGAAATTCCCTATTTATGTAAAAGCCCACCATGAGAAGGCAGCAGAATCCAATTTAGTTAATTTTCAATTCAAAGTTATTTTATAACGTATTGATTGTTTTAGCTTCTTCTGAACTAGTTTTTTTTTTTTTTTGCAATCCTTGACAAGATTTTTATGGGTTTATCAATTTCACATCATTGACCATTTCTACAGGGAGGTCTTCATCAGATATCATGGTTCCAGTTTCTACCCCATGAAGCCGATCTAAACCCTCTACCTGATAAAAGGTTGGGATTTATGCCAGTCTTTCTTTCCCCTTCTTTTAATGCAAGTTGATGTAGATAAGCAGAAAAGTAGTTTAGTTACATGTTGTGAGCAGTGCCTTAGTAAGATTTCTTTTTATATTGAACAGTTTGAAAGTAGAGCAGAAAGATACTGCTACATGGTTGGTTCTTTCATCTCATCTACAGTTGCAAAAGGAAGGGTTTCTTGGCACATGGACTAATTCCTTTGTTGGACCCTGGGATCCATCTCAGGGTCTGCACAATCCTGGTAGGAGATGCCGCATTATCCTGTTTTCATGTATTATTTATACTGCACATGATCATCTTTGGCATCTAACTGCTGCATAACCTATACTACATGCTCAGATGAGAAAATCAAGCTCTGGCTTTTTCTTCCTGGGCGTCATTTATCTGTTATTGAGACTGCTCAAAGTGCAGTCTCCAGATTAAGAGGTATCACGTGTTCCTGAATTTTTCCTTTTCTTTTTCTTTTAGTTGCTGTTGCTTTATTTATATCATGGATATGGTAGATTATGAATGGTATTTATTGGTTATATCAATTCATTACTTCCTATGTCTAGCTTGGTTTGCATTTTGCTCTATGATTTTTTTTTTTATAAGTAAACGGAGATTCATTAGAAAAGCGTAAAGACGCAATTCAGGTATACAAGAAGTATACAAAATATACAAAACTAATCAGGAAAAGTAAAAAAATAAAGAAAATCCTGAAAGCTAGATATATAAAGAAGTCAAAAAGCAGCTGTCCAGTGGGTGGTTTGTCCAGCTCTCTTAACTCTTACCTTTGATGCTAGATGTGATGGATCTAGCCGGGGTAAAGGCAAGAGGGTTCTCTATGGGTGATGTTGTTGTCCTATGTGGGTGGTTTGTTGTTGTTCCAGTCCTTTGGTTTGGGTTTACGCGGGAGGCTTGTTTTCAGTTTTTCTTTTTGAGTTTCTTTTGTATATTTCTTGTGTATGTAAAGGGCGCCTTACGCTTTTTAATGAGATTTGCTTGCTTACTTATTAAAAAAAAAAAGCAGCTGTCCAATGGTAAAGAGTATTGAAGAAAAAGTCTTTAGTTTCACCACCGTCCTTTTGTGGTCTTCAAAACTTAGATAATTTCTTTCCCTCCAAACTCCGAAGACACCACATTAGGCAAGATGAAACCATCTTCCACATTGCTGGACTTTGAAGACTACCAAAATGCCCTCTCCAACATGCGAATTGGTCTACCACTCATCTAGGCATAACCCAAGCTAGTCCAACATGACTAAAAATAGTATTTTATAAGGTGCTAGCAACCTCACAATTGAGTAAAAGATGATCCGCGATCTCCCTACTTTTCTTACACATACAACACCAATAAACCACTATGGTTATACTACTAATACTTTATTTTATTATGTTTTCTTAAAGTAATTGCATCTGGAATCTGGTTGGCTCCTGGGGACTCGGAAGAAGTTGCAGCTGCCCTTTCACAGGCTTTAAGGAATCGTATAGAAAGGTCACTAATCATCCATTTTCCAAAACTCTAAGTATGGAAGTTTGTCATGTTCATAACTTGACATTATCTTATTGGAATCGGCAGATCACTTACTGGACTCTCCTACATGCGATTTGGAGATGTATTTTCAAGGTATCATCCATCTCAAAGCGAGGAAATTTTCAGGTTTGTCACAAGCATATGTTGATCAATAGTAGTAATAGCAGTAGCAATGACAATGATGATAAAAAATGACCTCACTATTATAAGTGATTTTTCTGTTTTGTTCTTCTTGTTGCTACTCAAACTGAAACTCAACAAGGCTTTAATTCCGGCTACTTTATGTCAGCTACATATGTTGATGATTTATGCTACATTGTACTTGGTGGATTTTTTGTTTAAATTTCAAATATGGTGATAATATAATGTCTATGCTTTGTTTTGGGAAGTAATGAAATTTTCCACATAGTTCCCTTCAATAGCTTATATTGGTCATACTATAGAGGATAAGAACAAAGGCACACAATTTGGTCGTCTAGGAAATGTACTAACTGTTGTTTAAATGCAACTGTAAACCTAGAAAATAATTGTGATGAGTGAGAGACTTTGCATCCTGGTGATTTGCAAATGTGGGAAAGAATAGATTTGGACCAACATTCTCAAACCTTTTCTTGTTTTTTGATATGCGACAGTATTTAGATTAATAAGGGCATCTTTTGCGGATCACATTATTTAAAGTCCTAGGGCCTGATGATGGAAATAAGAGGGCCTTTGCAGAGCCCAATCTGTAGAAGTGCTTGTAACAAGAAATGAAAGAGAACTTGTTAGCAAAGCCACCATCATAGACCAATGACTCTGAAATTCTTTAAAGTTCTTTTCATTTAGATAAAAACTGCCACATTGCACTCACTCTTCAAAGTTCTCATAGGGTTATTACTCCCAAGCTTTTAATTGCAAGACAAGGAGGAGTTAACCTTGCAAGTTTTTCATATCTTATTTATACTTGAAAATGTGTAGATAGCTAAAATCTGTTTTCTTGAAATCTGGAAATTTCATAATATTTGTCTTAAATTATTGCAAATGTATGAAATTTCTTGTCTCATTCGTTTTCTAGTCAGTTTTGCTATTAGTAGCTAATCTATTCATGTCTGGGCTTTATTTTGACTGTGATATATAACTTGGTTTTCTCATGAAGCGGATGTCACTAGTTCGAATCTCCCCTTATCTTTCCTGTGAGACCAATTACTTATAAGAAAAAAGATATATAACTTGGTTTATCCATGCAAAATATTAAATAATGAGAATATCCATGATTTGTTTTTTGTTGGTATCGATGTATATTTGATTACCTTGATCTTTGATGAGTTGCCGAAGTTGCTAGCTTGATTTAGGAGGAAATTTGTGCTAGCATGACTGCAAGGGATTTTAAAATGTAAAAGTTCATCGATTGCATGAGATGCTGTGAGGATGGGCTTCCCCTCTAGATGGACATATCGAAACACTTGTTTGTATAGATTAGGTTTCTTTTTATGAAAATGATACCTAAGCAGAAATTAGTTGTTTTGTTGGACTCTTTTTCTTTCTTTCTTCTTGTTTTCCTTGTGTTTACATGCGTGTGAGAACTAGCTTTGCTTGTGTCAGTGGTTGTGGCCATATTAGGCAACTTTGGTAGAATCAGGTTGGACTTTTTTCTTATTTTTTTATTTATTTTTATTTTTTATTTTTATTTATCAAAAAAAAGAATCAGGTTGGACTTTTGATTTTTGGCTGATGCGTGATTGGTGCTTCTGCAGGAGAGGGCAACCTGCTGTTGAGTTCATCTTTGCTGCTACTGAAGAGGCAGTCTTTGTACATGTGATAATATCCGCAAAGTATGTTAAGTTCACACCTTATTTTGTTTATTGGTCCTATTTTTGTAATGCTTCTTTTGGTGGGCTGATAATTTTTACTGCTATGCATGTTGAATTGATATTCCTTTTCCTATCTGTTTCTAGGCATATCCGGTCACTTTCAAGTGGTGATATTGAACGAGTATTAAAGCGTTCTTCCAATAATCCTGGTTACAGACTTCCAGGTTGATGTATTTTCTATGCTGGGCCTCTTTTTTCTTATTTGCTTTTAGATACAGTGTTCTGCTAATTTTTTTTTTCTTGGCCCCTATAGGTCCGCTTATAATTTGTCATTTCTGGATGGCCAGGCTAATGTGCCTGTGAGAGTGAGAGCGAGAGAGAGACTTTTGAAATGTTTTATAACTGTGGAAAGTCTTTGAATGGGAAAAAATCAGGCTGATTCAGTCCTTTTTTTAGATAGAGAGATGCAAGTATTTTGAAATGTTAAAACTGTGGAAAGTCTTTGAATGGGAAAACATTGAGCTGATTCATTCTTTTTTTGGCTTCGTAATTTAACTTACAAAATCACATGGGATTGGAACCTGTGTGAAAGTGCCATTTGGGCTACATGCAACACTTTGTTTGCTTCTCCATCTTCTCATGAAACATTGATGCCCATTGAGAGAAAAGAAATTATTTTATATGGCTATTATTAGCTAAATAAAAGCATAGCCTATTTATGGCTGTAGGCTTACATGAAGGCTGGGCATCAGGATTGCATCCTTTAGCCTGGTGTTAAGCATATAGACTTTCATTTAGGAAAATGTAGATAATTTACAATTAGATTTGGACGAGTTTAAAGTGTCCAATCTAATAACTCGATCTCACTTAGATCAGATTTAAAGTGTTTGATAATCTGATTATGATATAGTTGTCCATTAGGCTTTACTTGTGTAACGTAAACATAGTGAATGACGTCTGCTTATTACTTAACATTAGAATGAGAAAGTAGCTAGAACTTCTCATGCACTAGGGTTGTGCCTCTTTCTTCCGCTTTTTAATGGATATTAATAACTATAAAAAAGAAGAAGCTAATGTGGCAAGAAGTTCAACATGGAATTATGGGCAGAGGCGATCTGTAAATGTTCATCTTTGATTGATGATCCATGTTGAAACCTGTTTGTGTAACCAACTAGCCACTTTTTTCATCTTTGATCAATATCGGCATTGTGGGGGGAACTCTTTCCCATTAGATTAAGGGTTACAAATGACGTTGAGAAGTGCTTTGACGAGTGATTGCATTGTAATAGTCATATTGAAGGAAAGGCTTATGATGTGGTTATGGGGCTAATCATGAGTTGTGGTAGAATATGTAAATACTCAGGAAAAATTTAGTACATAAAATGAGAATAGTTCTTAAGACTGCAAAGTGCAGAATCAGAAATGATTTTATTTGTTTGAAGTATCATGTGCTGTGGATGAGGCATCATGAGAGGAAGGTTGTTGAGGAAGCTTGGCAATGTGAAACTAATACCCGCTGCTAATGAGTAAAATGGCATGAGCTGAAGGTGCTATATAGACAAGGGAAAAGCAAAAATAAAATGTTGGTTACTGCTTTAGAAAAATACATATGATGGTTTGCTTTACTAGAACATATGGCTGTAAGAGTGGTGAAAGAGGAACTTTACAGTTGACACAAGCAGTTGGGATCTTGGTGCAGAAAAAAAAAGGAGAGGAATTTTAATCATAGGATTCCAGTTCCATAGGACAATGTGGTTGAATTCTGCACCTCCCTCCCCCTTCTTTCCATCTATTCTCTTTCCAATTTTTCTATTTAAGTAGTTGCCATTCACATTCTGTTATTTTGTTTCTAAACAGTTAGCTATGCAATCTTTGCGGCCTTGCCAACTCTACTGATTTCGTTTTATGTTTATGATATGGCAGTGATTGCTTCTCCTCATGGAATTCGTGGTAGGCTTACTGGATGTTGTCCTGGCGATCTTGTCAAACAAGTGTATTTCAGGTATAATTCATTTTTGATCTATTCATTGTTGTTCTTCTGCACAACTTATCTTCTTCTGATGTTAAATAAATTTCTCTGGATTGATATTTTCTTCCATTTTTCTTCTTTATAAAACAGTTCTGGCAACTTTAAGAGTTCAAATGGGTTTATAGGCCTACCATATCATGCTTCTCAAAGTTCTGGTTACCAGATGAGGGGGCAAAATTTCTATGTTGAAGTTACCCTTGGCTGCCCTAGATCTGGAAGTGACAATGCCTTGCAATCAAACTCAGATTCCATGAGGAATTTGGCCAAGAATCATGTTGCTGAATCTCCAGCTGTGGGAAGGGGTGATCAGAAGGGATCTCGGGATCAATTACCAGTTTATGAGAAAACATTCATATATCCAGCCGAGGCAGTGCTTGTTCCAGTCCTGCATACTTCATTTGCCAGATCTTCTCTGAAAAGGTATACTCTTCTTTGTCCTCCAGATTATCTAAGTGTATTAAGAATGCTTTGGGGCTTCACCCGTATAGGGGGCAAATGAATGAATCTGGTCAATAAGGTGGTTCCAGTTGGACTAATCTTGTAAAGTAGTCATGCATGTAGACATTAGGTATTTCTTATGCTTAAGACATGAAACTGACATAACTTCTACTATCTAGTTAAGAGGTTCCCTTACCTGAATATTCCTTTCCTCTCTATTCACCTTTCCCCGCTGGAGGGGTGGTGGGTATGTGCATACACATGTTTATGCTGCATATTACTGTTCAGATTCTTTAATATTGGTATATTTTACTTAACGATGATGATAATTGCAGATTTTGGCTACAGAATTGGACAGGACCATCATTACCCAGTTCATCTTACTTTATGCACTGGTTAGTGTTGTTTTGTGAGTTATTGATGTTCATGGGTTGCTCTAATCAAGAAATGTTGCTTTTATATTGTGCAAGTTAATTCTTAGCTACTTAGCCCTAAAAAGATTGTTGAGACGAGGCATATAAATTCAAGATACTTTTTATCTCACATCAGCCTTTGAACCTGTGACCTAGATCTAATTACTGTTTGCATGTACTAAATGCTATTCTTATCTAATTAGTTTGTTTGATGTGATGATTCTTTTTTTCATTCTTATGTCACTTAATGCATATGCGATCTATTTAAATCATATAGCTGACCTGGTATTTTTAAATTTTGGTTACCAACTTGTTTCACTTTTTTCTTTTTGGATAATGATATATTTTTTTGATAAGTAATTGAGATATCATTAATAATATTATGATAGAAGATGCCGTGAATTGGTCCAGTTTTCACTTTTTTTCTCTTTCTTTATTGTTCTGGTTTCTGCAGTGCTAGTAATATGGACTTCGTGGAAGGATCATGGAATGAAATCAGTGGACTACACACCAAGCATGGTTATAACAGTAGCAACAATAGTAACAGTAGCAGTATCAGCAGCATAAGCAGCAGCTCTAGTGATAGTGATCACAAGATGACCACAGGAGCCAGTGAACTTGAGGGAGATGCTGATTCTTTAGCATGTAGACAGTCTGGTTTATCTTCTAATGATCAGTTGGAGAATGATTGCAACAAATTGGTACTTCATTATCTGAAAGAATAGTTTTTATTATCTTTGAATCAACTGTGATCCATGGACACAAACATGTATGTCAGATTCCCAATTGGACATGGGGTCTCAGACATGGCAATTTCCTATAATCTATAGACAAGGGCATGGCCACATGTATGCATGTATGGAAAACATTATATCCATCACTTATGGTTAGATGTGTATGAGATTGTATGCATGTGTGTGAAAGACTTCTAGCAAAACGGTGGACTTTATACTTGTTATAGTTTCTCTTGTAGAAGAATACAATGTTGTTCTTTATGTTGTTGAAGTGCTGGTGTGCTCTTCTCTATTGCCCAAACTAGTGTTAATTAGTCTGACAAGCCACTATTATTAGAGAGAGGTTTCCTACACATTATAGGTACATTCATAAGTAGTTAGCTATAGAGGTATAATGTTCTTTTATTTTTCATAGCTACGTTAGAATTATTTAGTTCGATTTCAGAACAAAATTTGGATGCTTGGGCATTAACTCTAGCTCAAATGGCATCTCTCCTCCTATAATAACAAGATGGAGGGTTGAGTCATGGGTTCAAGACCCATTGGGTGTGTGTCTAACTTACAATAGAAAAAAAAAATCATATTTGAATGCTTTAAATTGTAGTAAAAATGTTTAGATTTTTTTTTAGTTAATAATATCAAGAATAGTTTCATTAATTACAAGAGGTGGTTACCCTGCTGTAGTTGTGAGGGCGGCAGTTGGGTGTGGGGACTAAGTTCAATTTTGGTGTAAGTTTATGTCCATTCGAGTGTTTAGGACTGGTGTGTATGGATGCTTCTGCCTATCTACGTTAGTTTTTGCATTGTTGAAGGGCTATATTTGCGGTTGCAATTTAAGAAGGGAAATTTCTTTGTTAAACTTGATTTTACACTCCAGAAAGTTAAGTCTTATATTGGGTAGATGTATTGTGAAGGTGTTGTATGGGTTTTAAGTCCTAGATTGATTTTAGGTCCTCTGGTAGGCCAAGGAGTGCAGCGGTGTGAAAAATGGTGCTTACGTCCCTCTTTTGGTGTTTGTGAAGGGAGATGAATGATAGAAACTTTGAGGATAGAGAGAGGTCTCTGAGAGAAATTTTATCTTTGTTTTTTGAAACATTGTATCTATGAATGACGACGTTTGTTTCTTCTCTGTTACTTAGTTTTGGTGACTTCTTTGTTCGTTTTGCTCCCCCTAGTTAGGTATTTCCTTTTGTATATTTCCTGTGTACTTAGGGCCGCCTTACGCTTTTTCTAAGTTTTTAATGAAATTGGCATATTACTTATCAAAAAAAGTCCTAGATTGATTTTATACTAGATGAGATTGGATTTTATAAGTAATTCTAAGGAACTCCATGTGGTTAGCACTTCCTTAATTTGTGACAAATGATATTAGATCCAACCTAGTTACACCATGTGGCACTGTAACGTGAGGTGGGCCTTGACGAGGGTGTCAGGGAATTAAGTGGGGCTAAGTGCTATATAGGGTGGGTGGATTGTGAATGTGTTGCATGAGTTTCTTAATATTATATTAGTTCCTTATTAAGTGAGACCAGACTTTATAAATGACATCCAATTGTAATTGACTAGTTCTTTTAGGGTATAACGCAGATGTGGGTAGCACTTCTTTAGGTCGTGACACTTTATGCCGGTAACATTTAGGTTATATCTTTTTTTTTTTTTACTTATATGCCTACAAGGGTGGTACAGGTGTTAGATTGTTGGCAAGGACATATAAAGAGCTTTTTGGGGATGGTGAATGTGAATTTCACTTCATATCTTAATGCTGCAATCAACTAATGGTTACCAAATTTTGTTCTTATCTATCTGAGTTAAATCTATGGATTCAGCAAAAGAAGTGAACTTAAATGTCAATGCAGGGTTCTAAGCGCGCTCGAGCTGGGATGACAGAGTCATTTGGTCAAGTGGGCACAGCTACAAATTCTCTTGTGCAAGATGCATACAAGTCTGAGTTTGGTTCCATGGAAGTTGACAATTCAGCCATAACAGGAGCTGCGAATGAGCAGATTGGATCCCATTGGGATTGGGATGATGATGACAGAGGTAATGCCATGGATATCCAAGCTCTTCTCTCTGAGTTTGGAGATTTTGGAGACTTCTTCGAAAATGATGCTTTGCCTTTCGGGGAGGTATTTTCTTATCCCTTTCAATGGTTGCAGTTTTTGTTTCAAAGCTTGTTTGATCTACGTTGATAACACCACTGCTATGAGAACGGCAGGAGTTCCAAATCTGGCCTATTGTTTTGATGAAACATTTATGTGCACTGAAATTTGGGTTACACGATTTAATTATCTATTAAATTGAATAATGATTTTGTTATGGGATTTTTCCCTTTCTTTTCTGAATTTGCTACATATATTTATGTTGTTCTTGCATGGCTAAAAGCAAATAAGGTTTTCTTCTCTTGTTAGGATGGAATTATGGCTTTTTGTGTTGCTGTGCTTGTCTGATCTATGTTGATAATCCTACTATTTGTGAGCATTGATGGGAAGTCAATATCTGATTTATTGTTTGGAGGAAAACGTCTTAAATTGAAACTTTGTGATGCAAAATTTGTCTAACGATTGAATATCACTAAGGTTTTAATTGAATCAAGTTCTGGAATTGTTTTCTTTTTCTTGGTTATTCCCTTTTCTCTCTACTGCAGCAGGGGCAGCCTTGCAGTACCTTTGGGTGTCTTTGTCCTAGGGCAGAGGGAGAGGGGCAGGGGGTATCAAGGACAGAGGCAACTCTTGAGGGGAGGGGATGGGGGCAAGTCACTCTGTCCATAATTTAACGGGCACAAGGGGCATTGCCCATAAGCTGTTAAAGAAATGACATATAAAAACTCTTATGTCTTTGTATGGTATGATGAGAAGGCCGGGGTTTTTTTTTTTTGACAATGGCCAAATGTTGAAGTTAACAAGCGGAATGGACAGACCATACTCAAATTCTCTTAGCCTAGCTATATTGTGTTTTGTCTTCCTTTTCCTATATATCCTAATGATATATTTTTTTTTTCTTGAAGTAACGGAACAATAAAATTCCAAGTTATTGAAAATCTTCAATTTATCCTTGCATAACGTTTATTCATCCAACTCTTACAAATTGAAGCTTTAAGAGCGAAAAAACCCAAAAATGTAAAGAGGAGAAAAAATAAGGCTGTATTTGATGAAATTTTGCAAGATGTCTAAAATGAAAATATCATAAAGGTTTTGTGATAGAACACTTGAAGAAAATATAAGGTCTGATAACATGAGCCTTTGCACTAGGAAAAATATTTAACCTATGAGTAATTCTATAATTCACACCCATTATCGCACCCATGTCATACTAGACGTGTTTTAAGTGGCTTCCTATGTTAGCTATGTTTTTTTTAAAAAAAATGTAAGCTACTTAAAACACGTCATATCAGCCGATGTGATAAATAGGTGTGAAGATTAGCATTATTCTTAACCTAATATTAGTCACTACAAAAGGCTTCAGAATTGCCTTTTTGGTGTAATATATCGTCCATTTATTAGAAGTTTTTGAGTAGTTTCAATTCTCTCTCTCAAGGATTTGGAAGTATTTATATATGTTATCAGAACTGTCTTTCCTCAAGAAGGCAGTACTAACATGGTTGATGCGCGCCTGTTACTTTTGGTAATCAAATTTTTATGTGTATGTCATTAGTTCAGTTGCTTTGTGTGTATACCATAATGCTAAAAGATGTTAAGCTATCAGTCTACATAAAATTTCCCCCTTTAAGTGATTCTGGTGTCATCCCTGCCATCCCCTAACCCCCCAGGCCCCCCTTTTTGTTTTGAAATGCTTTTCACCTTCCATTGAATCTCATGATGATCCTTTGTTTTGCGAAGCCCCCAGGAACTGCAGAATCACAGGCACTTATGTTTTCTGCATCAGATGGTGGAGATGTACGTTGCAGTCCAGTGGGGATGACAGATATTTCTGATCAGATGCTATTGCCTGTGGGTTTTCCATCTTTCGAGAGTTTTGATCCACCTCCTCCATTAGCCCAAGAGGAGTGTCTCAGCAAAAATCAAGAAGTCACAAATAGCAGTCTGTCATCAGGTCTGGTGAACCACACTCCAGCATATTCTACAGGTGAGTTTGATCATATAATAAAAGCTGAAGCACTGATGACATTTGCTACTGAATATGGAGCTGTGGAAACCCCTACAAGTGAGTTTTCCTCATCGATTTTCAGAAGCCCGTATTTTCCTAAATCTCGAAAAGTGGAGAGCTCCAATTCAAGCCCAAACAATTACATATATGGTGCAACACCACCCTTTTCTCCTTGCTTTGATGGATCAGATGAGAAGACTAGCATGCCCTTGAACTCAAAACCATGTCCTGGAAAAAATGATGTGAGTGCTGTAATTCACTCAAAGAAATATTACACTCATGTGGAGAGTGGGAAGGAGCAACATGAGAAAAGATCATTTGCAGGTAACAATAGTAATGCTGCGTCTGAGGGGGTGGCACCATCTCCATTCTCCAATCTCAATCCTACAAATGCTGTTAAATCTTCCCTGAGGAAATTGACTGAAGGCACCCTTGAACTAGCACATTTCCTTCTATCTACGAAGACTGTGCTTGCAACTGAAGTTGAATGCCTTGCGTTCCAGGCCTCTATGTGCAGGATAAGGCACACACTATTATCGTCGAGTAGCCTTATGCCTATTGGTTTGAGTAGGTCAAGTGTAAGTACTGTTTTGAATCAGCTGCCTAGTGAACAAAGTACCATGACAGACAACATATCTGGCAAATATGAGGTTAAAAAGAAAGAATCTATACCAGTTAGAATAGCTGGTGATATTGATGGAGTGCTAGATGGGCACCTTAATGCACCTGTTGGGGTTTGGCGCTCTGTGGGAGTTCCGAAAGTTCCAAAGCCCTCAAATTCACCAAGTATGGAAGTTAGCCCATCCTTGCCTCACAATACATTCAATGAGGAAGGTATCCTTTCTTTTGGGCAAATGCAACCACTTCAGGAGCTCCTTGATGGAATGGCATTGCTTGTCCAACAAGCTACTTCCTCTGTTGATCTTACTCTAGACGGGGATTGTGGGGATGGTCCTTATGGTTGGCTTGCATTACAAGAGCAGTGGAGGCGGGGATTTTCTTGTGGGCCTTTTATGGTTCATGCAGGTTGTGGAGGGACTTTGGCTTCTTGTCATTCCCTAGACATTGCTGGCGTGGAGTTGGTGGATCCACTTTCTGCTGATGTAAGCTTTCGTTTTATATGTCACTGGAATGGTTTTTATGTTAATGGGTACACCTTTTGCTTCTTTAGGTGTTGGTTTTGCTTCTTTAGGTGTTGATATGCAATGCTTGCGCTGAGAGAATGTTGCTTCTGTTCTTAGTTATATGTCACTGTCAAACCAAATGTAGTAGCTTCTAATGGAACTATGTAAGACTAAGCATGTGGGAAATAGAATTTTATATGAGAATGAATTGATCTGAGTTGGTCTTGATTATATTTTGATGTCATATGACATAAGGGTTGTTGCTTATAATGCATCTAAAGAGTCAGTAACGACAGGCTATATGTTAATGATTATCACTCCACCACTAGAGATTTTCAATTACAAGCTAAGGACTTTACAATCTGAGATTCTATTTGTTCTTAAAAAATCAACTTGATTATTATTGTTGCAGTCAGTACCATGCTAATCTCTTTAATGAATGTACAGTTTATCTGGTTACGCCATTTGGTACAATTTATTTGTGCATTAGTACTCAATACTTTTAGTAGCACAGTGTCAAAAGATTTGTAGCGGTATACCTTCTTTAGTTTTAGGTAATACAATAGATAATGTTTCCTTGTTTATACTTGTTCCTTAGGAAAGCAATCTTCTGGTTGGGCTTGGGAACTTCAGAATTGAGATTAAGATGCTTTAGCTGTTGGTTCGATTTTTGGTTTACTGTTGATTAGTTGATGTGCTATCTGTTTTTTTTTTTGGCGGTTGTTTATCTAGGTTCACGCTTCGTCAGTGATTAGTCTGTTGCAGTCTGACATAAAGACAGCCTTAAAATCTGCATTTGGAATTTTGGACGGGCCATTGTCTGTCACTGATTGGTGCAAAGGTCGCAATCAATCAGGTGATGCTGGAAGTGCAGGTGATGGATTTTCTGCTGAGTCCTCTATAAGTGAATGTAGAGAGTCGTCGAGTACTGTACCGCTATCTGTTGGAGAACCAATGAGCCCATCCCAGTCCTCTGCTGGTGGATCATCTTGCCTTAAAGGTATAATTATGCTTGTATAGACATCATGAGATTATTGAATTGTTAGTTACAAACAGTTTGACCATTGATGCAGTTTCTAGTGCCATGGATGGAGCTAAAGCAGATGAGACATGCCAAAGGAGATCTAACCAAGAAATCTTCAGTTCAGAGTCAGAGCAGCAACTATGCACCCGGTTAAGACCAACACTTTTTGTTCTTCCGTTGCCTGCTATACTTGTTGGGTATGATACCTTTAACAATTTTTTATATTGACATCTGAAAAATCAAATTATTTACCAATAACATTTTGTTTAGATGGGAAGCCTTATTTCCAATGTGCATGCATTCTATTCCCAAGTTAATTTCAACTTCTGAAGAGGTCTGAATTGGGCTCATTTATAACCAATTAGAGGCTTATTACGTCTTGTTGAAGACAGAAACAAAAGACTCATTCTAAATAAAGTTGTAAAATTTGTCTCATACTCGTGGAATGGTTTTTATTACGATTCATTAGAGAACCAAGTAACCATCAAAATCAATTTATTTTAAGCTTTTCACACTACCAAATGTTAACCAACATTTGTGCCTTAGTCCCTTATTTCAACAAAGAAAGAATCAGACTAATAGAAAAACCATAATACGAGGAAAAGGAAAAAGTACTATGCAAATATGGACCTTGGTTTGATGGTATATTTTCTTGTTTCTTTCTTCTTCTTCTTCTTCTTTTTTTTTTTTAGTTCTGCATTGGGGAGGGGACTGCCCTAGTGGCATCAGTTTTAAGTGCTTTGGTTTTGGGCCACTTTGTGCCACATTTCTAGGTTTGATGCAGTGTACTGAAGTTCTTATATGTACTCAGAAGATAGTACATGAATGATTGAATGCTGATGAGAAGGTAAACAAACAGCATACTATTTGGCTGATTTTTGACTTGCCTAAAGAAGTAACAGGAAATTGAAGCACATTTGATTGTTTGTTTGTTTGTTGTTATTACCTTTCTATGAGTAATTGTGTCATTAAGAAGTGCCAAAAGGGTTGTGACCTAGTACATTGGGAGCAATGGAAGGAACACCCTAAATAGGAATAAGGAATGAGGCAGAAAAGGGGAAACAAAAAAAAAAAAGAAGAAGAAAGAGAAAGAAAGAAAGATGGCAATGGCATATTTGATCTCTACTTACTTTAGAAATAGAGGACTACTTTTTATGCTTCAATGAGCCAGCGAATCATCTATTGAGCTATCAACAATATATGTTATTATGCTGATTATATCGAAAATTGTATGATATATGAGTTAGGTATTCTGGCATGCAATTACTTTATATGAAAAAAAAAAAAAAAAAGAGTTTCTGATATGCAGTAAACGCTGAAACGTTCAAAACACACATAAAATATTAGTTGGTATATCTAGAAATTGGTTGTATTCACATGTCATAGGAAATTTGAAGCAACCTTTGGCATATATTAGAATATTAATTGGATTTCTGTCCATTGAATGCGTTCAACCCACCTTGGTTTTCTGGTGACTCTCAATAAAATATCTTGCAGGTCAAAGGTAAGCCAGTTAGATTATTATTAACGACCCATATTTGTAGTTTAAGATTTAGAAAGAAGATTAGTGGCTTCCGTTAGCCACTATAGTTTTGTCTTGCAATCCATGTATTGACTGAGAGAAATATGCAGCATGACCATTGAAGTGGTTCTGTAATATAATGCACTAACTGCAGTTTAGGACTAGAATTTCCTTCACAAAATGCTTCTAGATAATCATTTGTAAGTACTATGTTATGCATATATTCGATCTTCTTTCAAAGAATTCCAAGGTAGGGCAACCATCTTGTTCAAATGCCTTTCAATACTCACATGTGCAACTTTGAATTCAGGACATCTTGTCTTAGACAAGACTGCCCTTCTTATTTTGTAGGAAAGATACTTATCAAAAAATATTTTTTTGTAGGAAAGATAAAATATTTAATAAGTTATATGCTGTTCTTTACAGCAATCTCAAGATTGGAAACAAAGGGACTGTAAAAGATATCTTCCCAAAGTAACAATTTTGAAATGATCCTTGAAGTTGTCTCTTTATCTCCTACATGATTAGGAGGAATTAAATGGCCGAAAGAACATATTGCTAGGTGGTTGTAGACATATTTTTGCTAAAGATGTTAGTGGTGGATTTGGGTGTCTTTGGATACTTCAAATAATGAGTTTTTGCTTTGTGCACTGTGTGTTCTATAGTGATGGTAGAATAACATAGGCTGCTTCTCATTGTGTAAGTTGAGTGTTATCATGTATGGAGATTCATGCAAATTATGATTTTTGTTATAGTTACCAGGATGATTGGCTTAAGACATCTGCGAGCTCCCTACAACTCTGGGAGAAGGCTCCTCTTGAACCATATGCATCACAGAAACCTGTAAGTTAAACTTCAGTTGCAACACATACTGGTGATGCCCCGTTCTGTTTACTGTATATTTCTGTAAATTTCTTTTGAAGGACTTGAGAAATTGCTTTCTATTTAATTGCTCCAACTGTTTTTTTTTTTTTTTGATTAGTAAGTCAAATTCATTAATTGTTGCAGATTACTTACAATGTTATATGTCCAGACATTGATCCACTTACTTCTGCTGCTGCTGATTTTTTCCAGCAACTAGGAACTGGTGAGTGGGTCATGTTTATTTCTTTAAATCCAAATGAATTGGCTGTTGCTTTACTCTTATATGCACAGACACCTGAATTATTTCTGTTTGCATGTTGTTACTGCTGAAAAAAGTTTGGTATTTTATCCTGGTACAGACGAGCCAACCAGATATGGATTATTAGTGATGATAATATATCTACCTCTGTTTTCAGTGCTACTTTTATTGAAAACAGCATTCTCCTTCACTAATATAAAAGGGGAAACTACATTTGTCCCCTCTAATTAGCACCTTATTTGCAATGTCCCCCCAATGTTTCAATTTTTGCAATGGCCCCCTAATTTACCAATGGGGCGGCAATGTCCCCCTTCCGCACCCAAAATAACTAAAATATGCTTTTTAGCCTTTTTTTCCTTTTTGCTCTTTTATTATTATTATTATTTTATAATGTTTTGTTTTATCTTAAGCAAGGTATTTTTGTCATTTTGGGTCGCAGAAGCGAGCATTGCAAAAATTAAAACATTGGGAAGGTTTTGGGTGGGGGGAATTGACAATAGGGTGCGTAGTTAAGGGGGTTGGGGGGTGTAAATGTAGTTTTTCCAATATAAAATATAGGAGTAGCTCTTTAGAACAAGGCCTTTTCTATCTATACTATCTTGGTTACGTAAAATGTAAAGCATCTGTGGACTTCGAGTTCCATCATATGAAATCCTTGTTATACCAAATGCCTTTTTAATGCTCCAGATCTTCATGTTTTCATTGAGACTACTTGTATGCTCTCCATCAGTTTAATCTCAGTTTTCTTTCTTAAAAGAGAAGAAAATCATGAATTTGTTCCTAAATTCTTACTTTATTTTTGTTCTCTCAGTCTATGAGACATGTAAACTAGGTAGTCATTCACCACAAAGTTTGGGGAACCAAATGGAAATAGATTCTGGAAAATGGTCGTCTTCTGGTTTTGTTCTACTTGATTGTCCTCAATCAATGAAGATGGAAAGCAGTAACTCTTCTCTTGTGGGCTCAATAAGTGATTATTTTCTCTCTCTTTCCAATGGTTGGGACTTGACGAGCTATCTTAAGACACTTTCAAAGGTTCTAAAAGGCTTGAAACTTGGTCCATGCTTGTCCACAAACCCAAAAGAAGGAAGCAGTGGTCCTTGCATGGTAAGTGGAAGTACTATTTGCAATAATTTATTTGATTGAAACGGTTTAATTTTTAGTTTTACTGATCATGGCGGATTGGAATATAGGTTATGGTGATGTATTATGCTAATTTGTGGTATGTTATTTTAGCCATTTTTCTCACGATATTTATGGAAACTAAGCATTTCATTTGATCTGAGGCATAATTTGTTATCAGGCTTACAATGTGCATTGTTAACTATTATTTCTGGTCAAGAACATCTTTACAAATATTGGCCTTTTATATTAATTTCAGTAATCTGGAGCACCTATATGCTCTTTAATAGTTCCTTAGGACATTGAATCTAGAAGCTAAAGTTCCACTGTCCGACTTCCCTAAGGTTGTTCAGTTCATATCTTATGAGGTTATGTTTGATCTAGTTCGTATTTCTTGACTTAGTTAATGACTTCACTTTTCTGAAAGAACTATCACAATTTTGTCATTTTCTCTTCCCAACAAATGATCCTGGATGCATTTTGACCTCTTGTGACGTAGCGGAAGACTTGGTAAACAAATCAGAAGCGTTTGCGTCTTCAGACTAAAAAAGATAAAACAAGCCCGCAGGTTTATAAAAGTAACAAACTCCGCAGAGTGTTTGAGAGAAATTATCTGATTGATAAATATTCAATTGTGTGTTTGTTTACAATGTAGACTCACATATTTATACTAGTAGAAAACTTGTAAAGAAAGTAATTCTAATTTTAGTAGAAAAAAATNCCTATATGCTCTTTAATAGTTCCTTAGGACATTGAATCTAGAAGCTAAAGTTCCAATGTCCAACTTCCCTAAGGTTGTTCAGTTCATATCTTATGAGGTTATGTTTGATCTAGTTCGTATTTCTTGACTTAGTTAATGACTTCACTTTTCTGAAAGAAGTATCACAATTTTGTCATTTTCTCTTCCCAACAAATGATCCTGGATGCATTTTGACCTCTTGTAAGTGAGAGAATTAAACCCTTACTGATAGAAACTTCAACAATCTATTTCCTTAGAATTGGTCAAGATCTGTATGTAATACTTTCCAGGCAGGCCACTTTTTTTTTGGGGGGGGGGGGGGGGTTGAAGGTGTTGGGGATAGCTCACCGACCATATACATTAAACTATTATTTTTGCACTGTGCATGGTGTTTTGGTATTGTTTTACTGTGGCCAATCAGTTACCTACTTTACTGGTCCTTTATATGCAGGTAATATATGTGGTTTGCCCCTTCCCTGAGCCTATTGCAGTTCTACAAACAGTCGTCGAATCTTCTGTTGCTGTTGGATCAGTCATTCTCCAATCAGATAGAGAGAGAAGATCAATATTGCACAGCCAGGTTGGAAAAGCTTTAAGCTGCTCAGCAGCCGTGGATGAAGCAACAATGTCAAATGTTTTAGTACTTTCAGGGTTTAGTATTCCTAGATTGGTACTACATATTGTGACAGTTGATGCCATTTTTAGAGTTACAAGTCCACCACTTAGTGAGCTCATAATTCTTAAGGAAACTGCCTTCACTGTTTACAACAAGGCCCGCCGAATTTCACGAGGATCCTCTAATGATATGATCCAATCATCGTCATTATCTAGTAGATCTCCGTCTGTCCTGACACAAATGTCTCCTATTTCGGGGATGTGGAAGGACTGTGTGGGCCCTCGAATTACTGGGCATTCCCTTCCAAGAGAGGGCGAAATCGATGCTAGCCTGAGGTCCGGTGCTTGGGATAATTCTTGGCAAACAACAAGGACTGGAGGTTTAAGTTGTGAACCAACTAGACCTGGGGATTGTAACCTTTCCGATGAAATTCGTTACTTGTTTGAACCTCTTTTTATTCTTGCAGAACCTGGTTCTGTAGAGCATGGAGTTTCACCTGCGATTTCTGGTAATATAGTATCAGAATCTTCAAAGCCATTGTCTGATGATATTGGTGGAGCCTTTATGCCAGGCGCAAGTTCAGCAGGAAGTGTAGATGCTGGACCATGCTCTCAACTTGATGGATCTGAAACTGATGCCTTTGGATCCAGCCATCCAAAGTCTTTTCCGAGCCTACATTGTTGTTATGGATGGACAGAGGATTGGCGTTGGCTAGTATGCATTTGGACAGATTCAAGGGGAGAATTGCTTGACAGCCATGTATTCCCCTTTGGTGGAATCAGCAGCAGGCAGGACACAAAGGGCCTGCAATGCCTTTTCGTTCAAGTTCTGCAGCAAGGCTGTCAGATACTTCAGGCATGCTATTCTCCTGATATTGGTATTACGAAGCCTAGAGATTTTGTGATCACGCGCATTGGAAGTTTCTTTGAACTTGAATACCTAGGTAACATGAGTTTCTTCCATCATGTTTTGTTTCTAGTCCTCCACATTTTCTTTATTTAGTGTTGGGAAAATTCCTACCTTTTGCTGTTGTTGATTCGTCTCATATGCTTTGCTTTGCAGTTAAATAGTTAGTATTGTTGATTAAACCAACAATGTTACACTTTCTCTTTTTAAAATGATGAAATTGTCTCCCTCTGGATTCTTCTCATTACTGGCATGTAGTCTGGTGGAAAAATATAAGTTGCCATATAGTCGAGGCTAGGAAACAATTTTACCATGAGATGAAGAGCCCCATATATCATTTTATATTTTATTTTTCCTTGCATATCCTGTTCTTTGTTATTTGATTTTACAGCCATTCCAAATTTATTCTACATAGCCATATGTTGAAAGCATTTTCAATGGGGTAGTAAATTGTAATTTACCTTTTTATATCCATTTCTCATTTTTGGGATTGACATTATATTCTTTTGATTTGGCATTTGGATTGTAAACAGAGTGGCAGAAAGCCATTAATTCAGTTGGGGGGTCTGAGGTGAAAAAATGGCCCCTGCAACTGCGACGATCTGTGCGTGATGGAATTCCTGCAAGCAGCAATGGTACTTCCTTACAGCAACAGGAGATGAGTTTGATTCAAGAGAGAGGCCTACCTTCCTCACCTAGTCCTTTGTATAGCCCACACACAAAAGCTTCTGGCTATATAAAAGGTGGGTTAGGACAACCTGCTGCAAGAAAGCAGCTTATAGGTGGGCATACGGTGGTTGACAGCTCAAGGGGCTTGCTTCAGTGGGTGCAGAGCATCAGTTTTGTTGCAATTTCAGTTGACCATTCTTTACATCTAGTTTTTCAAGCAGATTCACTGTCTCCTGGTAAGCTGTCACCCTCTCCTCTACTTCCATTCCTCGTATCCCTTAAATGTATTCATCTCACCATAAAGCAAAGTAATATGCACCAATCATGTGGACCGTTGAAAACTTCTTTATGTTTATTTTATTTTTTGTATTAGTGGACCCTTGAAAACTTGGATCTTGATCTTATGCATGACAATTTTCTCTGCGTATTACTCTGATAACCTTATTGGTTTATCTTGTATCCGTGATTTGTACTGTATTTCTGTTTGTCATTTCTTTATCTAGCTAAGTATTTTAAATTCTTCTTGGTAAATTACTCACACACCCCACAGGATTTGAACCCATAATCTTATCCACCTCTGGCCTTCCCATTCTTACAGGTAGTTGAGATATCATTTAGCTGAAAGGCTTTGGTATTTGACCATTGTTAACCATTGTTCAATCTATCAATATGGAAACATGCTCAGCTGTGTTGTACACCATAAAAAAAAATGGTGGATATAGTCATGTTATAGCTGGTTCATATAAATTGTTAGGTACAGGCCACTTTAAATAGTGTGCAGAGCATGACTTGCTGTTTTGAGTACTGCACACAAAGTTGTTCAATTTCAGTATTGACAGTAAACATTGTGCAGGAGGCACCCAAGGTGGCAGTGTTATGGGACCGTCTGGCTATCTTGAAGGGTTCACCCCTGTGAAGTCGCTTGGTTCTATGTCTGCTTCATACCTTTTGATCCCATCACCCAGCATGCGCTTTCTCCCTGCAACACCTCTTCAGCTCCCAACATGCCTCACTGCCGAATCACCTCCTCTGGCCCATCTCCTTCACAGCAAGGGTTCTGCAATTCCACTTTCCACTGGCTTCGTGGTTTCAAAGGCTGTACCTTCCATGAGAAAAGACTGTAGAAGCAGCATGAAAGAAGAATGGCCTTCGGTTCTTTCTGTCAGTCTTATTGATTATTATGGAGGCACTGGCATTATCCAAGACAAGATTGTTCGAGGTATTAATAAACAGGGAGGTAGGAGTTTAAGCTCGGAGGCTAAAGATTTCGAAATTGAGACCCATTTAGTTCTCGAGTCTGTTGCAGCAGAGCTTCATGCACTATCATGGATGACTGTTAGCCCGGCATACCTAGAGCGACGAACCGCATTGCCTTTCCACTGCGACATGGTTTTGAGACTAAGAAGGCTACTTCATTTTGCTGATAAAGACCTCTCTCGGCAGCTAGAGAAGTCACTATGTGTAGGTTAAGCATTAACACAGTAGGAAATGATTTAGGCTGTTTTTCTTAGTGGAGATTTTATTGAAAGATGAATGTGAAAATGAGCGTTGAATAGGCTGTGCTATAGTCTGTCTAGTCTTCTGTTCACATGTATAATAATTATAGCATGTAATCTGTATATGTAATTTTGTCCCATTGATCCGCAGTTTTGAATTCCCACAAAGCAATTGAACAGTCTGAGTAGAAATAGTTAGGTCTGACAGGTGTAGCTTTGACTGCAGATGTCGAGAATGTATATGAAAGTTGTAGGACAGCTGACATTTACTCAAGTTAACATCATTAGTACATTTCAAGTTGTGGTGTTTATTTAATTGCATAGTGAAGGGATTTCAGTAAATCTGGAGTCCAATTCCCCCACCCACGGGCCCTCGCGCGGGGCGCCCTCTTACTCTTCATGAATGGTTTGTAATATGCCACCATCTACATTGTGGATGTGGTGAATTGGGATTACATGCATTGAAATGGGCAGCTTCATGTGAGAGGCTTCTCGGGCATCTGTCCGAGCATGTGTGGCCTAGACAGTCTCTAATGTGAGGCTGTCCTTGTGCAATAAGACAGTCTCATTGCACGAAATCTAAATCCTAGCATACCTTTGAGCACTTGAAATGACCTACCTAATAGCACCAATTGAAGGTCCAAGCACTATGTACACGGTTACTATATATGTATGTGATTTTCATGATCAGCGGTAGAGATTACCTATTATGAACATATTATAAAAGGAATGATATGATAGTACTTTTTATTAAGAAAGTAATATCCATCAAAAGAAACATTTGTTAGTGCTTTTTAGAGAGTGTTTTTGTTTGAAATGTTATGATATGACATAAAGGTGAAAATAATTTTGAGCGTTTTGTAATTTTGGTTGTTTGTAAATATTTTTGTTTTGAAAAAAAAATAAATAAAAAAATTATCAAAGAAAGACGAAATGTTAATCAAATTTCTAATTTCTCCCATTAAGTAAAGAATATTATGAGAATTATTGAAAAATGATTTCCATGTTCACAATGAAGATATTATAAGGTCAGGAGAAAGAGTGGTGGAAGCACATTTTTCTTCTATATTTTGGACTTTAGCTCCACGGAACAATTAATAATTAATAATATATATTATAAAAAAATGAAGCAAAGTAACATGTTTGGCACTAATTGTTGGGCCCCCATCCATTTCAGAGCCTTGGCGTAAAGACAAAGCTGAACCCAATCAAACCACTCTTGTGGGTGATTATGTATGTCCTGTCTTAGATGGACCCCATGTGCAAAGCATATGATATGATCTGCCATGAGCCAAATTTAAGATCTTTCTCATTTGCCCTATCTCTAGTTTACTCAATTTTAGACCACCACAAAAGCAACCTAGAGAGGGGAAGTGTCTTCTTTGTTTTCATACATGTGGTGGGTGGGAAAAAGAGTGACAGAAGAAGGAGAAGAACCAAATTAGCCCAAGCTTCTGCAATGAAGGCAATAAGCCAATAAGTGAGAATTTGAGAGCTTAAACAAAAGGGTTTGGTTGTCTTTTCGACACATATTGTCTTCCCCATATGGTCCCCAACCTACTCGGACCCCAGCAAGCATGTGCAGTCTGTTCACAGGTTCACATCAAAACTGATTTTCTCATACATTTTCTCTAGGAAGTGGTCAAATTCTACCTTCTCTAAACGAATTATTTAAATAATTTTTTGCATGTTAGAGCTGGTATTTAAGCCCATTACTTAAATTGAGAGTATATATATATGACAGAAATTATGGCATATAATTCCCTTCAAAATAGCATATAGTAGGTAGGAACCAAAGAGAAAATTATAAGCTCAATGGTTTTCAACTATGTTTGTTTATAAGTACAACAACCGTTTTCACATTTATGTTACTTCCTAATTTTTTTTTTTAAATCAAAAGCAAACCCCCCCTCCTCTCCCCCCCCCCCCCCAAAAAAAAAAACACTAACAAACTTATAGTACTCCAAACTTTAATGAGTACTCCTTTTGCACTGAACTAATTGGATTAGGATCCTCTCTATTTTAAGTAAAATAGAATTGCTTAGAACAAAAAAAAAGTGAAATAGAAAGCTATTTTTTGGTGAGATTTTATTTTGTTGCATTTAATAATGTATATTGTGGCCTATGCTTGCTGCACATTAGAGAATCCAAAAGCTCAGACTTACAACATTGGGAGCTTTGTTATAATTGAACACTCAAAAGTTGCCATCACCTGAATACGAATCAATTCTCTCCATGTCCATTCCTCAAAGAATATCTTCCCATGTGGCTATAGGGTTCATCACAACCACAATTGTGAGTCATTATTCATTCCTCAAAAGAAGCTAAAAAATCGACATAGTATAGACCTGGCCCATTTCGAAATTTCATCTGGGGCCATCCAATTAAGACAGCCATGGCTACTTCGAAGCATCCTATAATAGACTTGGGATTCAAACCCCTCTTTAGTTGTTACTGCTTAAACTCATTCAGTCCCAATTCGGAATTCCACAGGGAAACCAAGATACAAAGCCACAAAATTGACTTTCCATTTCACACAAACTTACTGGCCAGAAAAAAATGTGACTGCCACTGTAGTTCCAATCTCTTCCACAGCTTCAGAAACAAACCGGACCAACTCCACATCTTTTTTAATGCTTCAGATATACTTCCTGTTGCTTTGTTATTCAAAAGTTTGCTTTTAGACTCCACTTATTAGAACCCTCTTTTTGGAATTCTGAATTCACATGCCTTTGGCTCTGGCTATGCCATCAATGCCAGCAAAATTTAGGCCCTACAGCTACTTACTGTCCATCATCAAAGCCACACAAAATCCATTAGATTCTTCCAAGCTACAGCTCATCACTAACTCTTATCACCCCACCTTCCCAACAATGAGGCTGCTTCTTCTATCATTTTTTTTTTTGTTCCTCCTAAGTCCCTGTTCAATCCTCCACCAAGGCAACAATCCAATAATGAAATCATAAATACAATAACAGCTTAAAATTTTGCAAGAAATGTAACGTACAAGAATAGAATTTTATTACATCAAATGGATCACAGATACAAATGAGAGGAAATAGTGAAGGAGTACAAGAAAGAAACCAAAATCAACCATCCACCACCAATCATACCATTCATCCCCGTGATCTCCTTATTAGCCTAAATCTAACCCATATAAAAAAAAATACACGATTAAATAAAATTATATTACAGTACCAACGAAAAAAAAAACACATCAATCACAACCAAACAAATCCCAACATTACATGATCAAAATCAACAACAATAAAATTAACCAGAACCTCCCAAAAATAATGGAAAAAAAAAATCTCAACCCATTTCCCTTCTCTCTCCCATAGTCATGTTAAGCTCGAAGACGTGTGAATTTGGAGAAGAAGATAAATGGGTTGAAAGAGAAATGAACCATAACGCTGTCTATCTATGTGGGGTCATTGGAGATGACCACTATAGCTCAGAAGAACACCCCAAAAGCCAGAGCTGCAAGAGATGCAAGGAAAGTGGGCACAAAGATAGCAGCTTCAGATGTTGGGGTTGGCGCTGGAGCCTCAGCTGCAGCAGCTTTTTGCACAGAAGAGATGGCCATCAACGCCACCATCAACAGGGCTACAAAGAGCTTCAACTTCATTGCCTCCATTTCTCTGAATGCTAGGAGAAAGATGGTTCCTTTTAGTTTTTAGAGGGAGAAAGGAGCTCCAAAATTCCCTCTTTTTGAGATGGGTTTTCTTCTGGCAACAGAGGAATGGTAGAGAGGCAATGTAAGCCTTTGGCAGTGGCTGTGGGTATTTATAAACCGAAGACAGAGAGACAGAGAGAGAGAATGTGAACGTTGGACGGTTGGAGGTGACACTGTACAGGGTGGCTCTACAATTGTTGTCATACAGCTGTCAAATACGGCTTTGTGGGTCCCCACCTTTTGCTGTCCTCTACTGTTTGGGCATTTCTCTATGGAGTATTTCCTACTTCTAATTAGTAGTTTAATCTTATTTAATCTTATTTAATCTCTCTCTCTCTCTTCTTGAGAATATTGTTGACAATTTTTAATAAGGCTGGTATATTATTCACGATTTCTACACCAAATTAGCGAATTGAAATTAAAAACTTTCTCTCTCTTCTTGAGAATATTGTTGACAATTTTTTAGTAAGGCTGTTATATTATTCACGATTCAAACACCAAATTAGCGAATTGAAATTAAAAATTTTGAATTTATTTAATTAAATAAATTAAATTAGGATTGATTTATAGAATTTTAAAATTATGTTTCGACACAAGACATTAAAACTCATAATTTTTTATATGACTCGCAAAATCTAACACAAAATTAAAAAATTATGATTAAAAAATATGGTTTATATAATTAAATAGTTTAAATCAAAATTAATTTATATAATTTTATATTTATGGCCGGACACCGTCTTAATCCTACGCACAAACACTAATTTTTGTAAATAATTACCAACCAGTGGAAATGATTTTGGTTTCTTGTTTGGTAGGAAAAGGAGACGCGATGAGTTGTTTTTGAGTTTCTGTTTAGGTGGGACTTGGTCACTTGGGTGCGAATGCATCATGAGCTTTCCAGGTTTGTTGAACTGTTTGTGACAGGATGAACATGGGGGCCATGATTTCTTGATTTTCATCAATTATGCCCCCCCCTAAAATAATTGCCAACGGTTATAATCATGATTATTGTCATTTTCTCAATGTTCAAATGAAAAGTCAGATTTCAACCTCGAAATGCAGCCCCAATTTGATTTAAATGGTCAATAATGGAAATTTTTAAATTTAGCTACAATAAGTTTGATAATAGTTCTAAAATTTGCTTTTTGGTGCAGTACACATTTGAAAATATTCTGTGCTGAAAAGTTGAAAACAGAAACTTAAGAAACAGGCTTTTTCATCATCCAATATTTTCAAAAGTTGTTTTTTTTTTTAAAAAAAAAAAAAATCTTTAACACAAAGCCAACCATCACAAAATTTGAGTAATACTATAAATTCATATTTTTCTTGTACTTTTTGATTGTGGCGTTGTTAATTAACTATTAATTTTAAAAAAAAAATAAAAAACCAATCCAAGGGCGTATTAAAAATGTCACGTTGATAAAATAAAATAAAAATAAAATAAAAATATGATTCTAACATTTAGATGAAAAGATGAGTTAAGAAGCACTTCTCCAACTTCAATGCAATCCTCTTCGGCTTGAAGGGACATAACAAAGATATCAAATTAGAGAGCAGAGTCAAAGTTGCTAATCACATGTCTTGTTCATTAAAAAAGAGTACTCATGCCTTGTGAAAGTGACTAATACCAAAAACATTCGAAAGCTACACTATTTAATTGCTTTTTTTTCTTTTTTTAACTGACATTAGGTAGTGCATCTCAATGATTTATGTTAGTGACGTGTTTGGTGAACACTGAGCCAATAATTCTTTTTTTTCCTTTTACATAAGAATATTAGTCTATTCATTTGAAATTTCACTTAACTCTTTTAAATTTTTATTGCTTTTACAATTATTTACTAAAATTTAAAAATTTTCAATTTAGTATATTAATAAAATTTATAATGTCATCACTCCCGTTAAAGTTTGAGGTTAAATCAAACAACAAATGAGTGAAATGACCTTTATACTCCCGTAAAAATTTGTAAAATTACAATATTACCTAAATAATATATATATGAATATTTTGGAAATTCTCAAGGCCTCCGTAAAAAATTTTAACAGATGAGTGACTTTGCAAACTTTTTAAAGTGTGATACACTAAATTGAGAGTTGTAAGCTTTAATGAGTGATTGCAAAATTGATGAAAGTTCATAGAATTAAGTGAAGTTTCAATTACATTTTATTTTAAAAAATCTTTGCATTTGAGTGTAATTTTTATATAATTAGATTAATAAATTCTTAAATCCTCGTTGCCAGGAAACCTCACCCTCAGGGTCGCGACTCCCCGGGCCTCTACTAACAAGTTCATTAAAAAAGAGTAGTGCTCATTCCTTGTGAAAGTGACTAATTACCAAAACATTTGAAACCTACACTATTTAATTGCATTTTTTATTTTTTTTACTCACATTAGGTTAGCTAGCGTATCTGATCAGTTAGTGACGTTTTTGGTGAACTCAGAGCCAATAATTATTTTTGCCTTCTACATAAGAATATTAGTGTACTCCCAACTACCATAAGCTGGCAAATTTCACTGTCAATTTGATTTTCAAAGTCACTGGATGTGTTGTGTGTTAATCTTGACAATAACAAATTGTTCTTGTTTGGTAATTGATGCCAGTCTAGTCTCTTAAGTTGACGTTAACTATAAAATCAAGAAACTATGACTTGGGTTTTCATTTAGAATCCAAATGAAAAGGAAATGCTTAACTGTAATGTTATTTTGAGTGCACTTTGCATATTCATGTGTACCCGTGAAGGAAAAAGGATTCGGTACAATAACCTACTCGCGCGGATGAGCAGCTCCATAGAGAGGGGATGAAAGGCTCACTTAGTCTTAGGTTGTTTCAGGTTGGTGTATTCTGGACCTTAGGCAACTTGGAGCTAATAGGCCTTCACTTTTTTCTCTGTGAAACTATCTAAAATTGCATACAATTCAGACAGCTAATTACATCATTTGATTCCTAATTAATGGCTTGAAGGGTTACAATTTTTTTTTTTTTTTGAGCTGTTATAAGGGTTATCTAAATTGTGATAGAAACAAGTCGGTACATAGTCTACATCCAATTGGAATTAGAACAAGTTCACAAATATTCTTCCCCTTTCCCTTCTCCCATATTGAATAAAAAAAAAGGTTCACAAATCTCTACAGCTAGCCTTTCCCCTCGTCGTTTCTTTGTTCTCCTCATTGTTTTAAGATCCAATTATTGCATGACAGACTGAGTTTAGGAAGTATTAGACGATGAAATCAACCAAATGTTTTGATAAATAAATAAATAAAGCTGGCCTTTGTTATTTAAATTTGATCCAATTAAAGGCTGAAGATCGAGCATGGCATAACTTTAATGGCAATGACTTGGTTATTTTGCATTCGTGGAGTACTATTAATTTTTATTATAAGTCAATTTTAAATTCACGTTAATCACCAATTGGTGTAGTAGTAAGGAGGCTGTAATATTAAAAGTATTTTATGATTTGCATATACCCCCATATATCTCAAACTGCCATTAATTGCAGCTAAAAGTTCAAAGTAATGTGGCAGTCATTTCTCATAAGCACACTTGGACCCTTGCTGCATCTACAAGTAGGGCATATATATATGCTTCATTCTGTGCAAATGGGGTCCCCTGTTTTCTAGAGCCACTTGACCGTTGTGAAAGCCAAATCTTTTCAGAAATTGCTTCTTTTTTTATTTCCAGATTAAAACAGGGGAGGGGGGGAGTTTCCAGAAATTGCTTGATTGTGATGTACGCTTAACTTTCATTTGACCATATTGCTTTTTAAACCTTAGAGAGTTATTTGTCAAATGGTCAAACCCCATGGACTAATTTAATTAGCAATTTATTCTTGAGTGAATCTCATATTTAATCTGAACCATTAGTTACTTTTATTTCTTATTTTCTGCTGATTAGAATTTAAAGTTCTCTTTTTCTTTTTCAATTAATTTGCTTTTCTTGCCTAGCCATGTGGAGATTAGGGTCACCCAAAGGGTGGTTTGTGTTGACATGATGCAATCAGCAAATTAGTCCATTAATTTGGACAAATCAGTGAAAAAGCAAGCAACCCTTTTTCAAATCCCAACGCATGAGGCAGGCAGGGGATAATGCTATGGCCTATGAGGCTCATTTTGAAGCAGTACTGGTGTCTATACACAATGACTCTTTTGGGCTTTAAATAAATAAAACTAAAGATAGCTGAAAATGATCCAAGGAACACAGAGGTCCCTCCCAAAAGAGAGACAGCAAAGCCTAGGTTGCTCCTATATAGATGATATTTCAATCAATTTCAGCTCGTCTTTGTAGCCCAGCAGAAACAACACACGTACGGTCACCATCCCAAGGCACTAGTCCACACGTTCCAAATCAAACTGAAAACATGGGCGGGCACAATATACTATACGAACCAGGACCAGCGAGAATACGCGATCCAGACTTGGTGGATCCATTTATAAATATCGTAGTGAAGGCCATCGGTAAGTATCTCGGCATCCCTTGTTCATGCTTTTCAGTTCAGGATAAGTGCTTTGGTGAAAAGAAAAAAAGGGCAAATATGTTGGGCAGGGATCTCCCAGAAGATGTGTTAATGGAGAATCCTATCAGGCTGGCCGTCAAAACCTTGATTGGCCTTCAAGTGCCATAAGCAATCCTGGGTATGGCTCTGACCACAACCCTTTTTTCATCACACAAAGCACCTCACTTCTCACAATCGGGCCATCTTTACGCTTACTAGTTTGAGGAACCCCCAACGTCTCTGCTGGCTTCTCTAATGAAACCCTAGAGCTTGTCCGGGGATTGAGGTTCACCACACAATTGTTTTCAGCATGCGGTTGACAAATATTTTTCGTTGGTTCCCTGCAATGGAATTACTTTGTTTGGCTGGTGCCTCTAAAGGTGAAGAAAAGGAGATCTGAAACCTGATTATGAGATGAGTGTTTTGGAAACCCTGCAACAAGAGAACTCAAAGATGGCTCCCCACCCAATGGACTTGACCCACAGTAAGAATTGAAAACTGGGCTTTGGTTTTGCTTAACCAAAACCAGGAAAGGAGCTCTAACTATTTACTAACCACGAAGGGTTTAATGTTTTTCGTACAAAGGAATACACAATGAAGCAGAGATAAAATAGATACAGCAGGGAAGGACTTTACATGTAAGAGAAATAAAACAGAGCAAATAAGGAAAGTGAGATGACATCTAATTACGGCTGTCACAGGTGGCTAAGACTGCTGTTGTAGGGCTGCAGAAATTAAGAGTGAAACAAAGGAGAAGAAATGGGCAGCTTGAATCATGGAACAGAGTGGTAGCTACCATGCGTATATTCTGGATTAGATGTGGCTGCTGTATTGCGTGAATTCTGGGGACAGCAGTTCAGCAAGCTTGCTGCCTGTATTTGCGTGGAGTTTGGGAGCAATAGTTGCTGTCTTGTTCTAACTGTGTTGACCATGGGCTTAGTATGTTAACAACCACCTTCCACTTTTTAATCAATTTTGGCTTCGGTTATGATTCCAAGACTAATGATTACAAGGTGGTTAGGATCCTGAGCTTCGATTCTCATTGTGAAGTTGTGGTGTATAGCCTTAGTAGTAATTCTTGGAGGAAGATTGATTCAACCCCTAACCCATCTTATTTGATTGGTTTCCCTGTCCATCCTGGCTACCTAAATGGAGTTCATCATTGGTCTGCTGGTGGGGGGCCGTGGGGGGTGTTGGGATTTTTTAGCACGGTCCGCCCATTCTTGCTTTCCTTTGATATGAGTAATGAGGTGTTCCAGGAGGTACTGGGTCCCCTAACTGGAGCATGTTTTACTCTGCAGGTTACTATTGTCAATGACTCTGTAACTTTGATTTTAAAATGTACCGTTGACCTGAAAGAATATTGGTATGAGATATGGGTGTTGAATGATTTTGGTGTTAAAAGGCCTTGGACCAAAATATCAACAATCCGTGTACCACCAGATCTTTGGGATCTGCATCTGATAAAGCTCCGAGAGGATGGTTCATTAGCTTTTCTGCACGGTGATAGAGACCATGATGGAGACCTTGTATTGTATGACCCAAGAACACAAGAGCTGAGGCATCTTCAACTAGATGAGGGTTTATACGACCGAATTATTAGTTACACGGAGTCCCTAGTCTTCCTAAATGGAGCGAGGAAACAAGACAATTCATAACAAGATTCCACTGATGGACCGATGAGAGGGAAACCAGTGTGGAGGTAGAAAGCTCGGACAAGGTAAGGATTTTTCCCCTTTAATTGTTCTGATTTTGGATTTTAATTTGGGGATTTCCATTGTAGTTTAAATTGAGTTGATTTATAAAGGTATGGGGATTTTCATGTGTTATCAGAGACCACCTTATGAATATTCAGAGGAGCCTTATGAAAGATACAAAACCGCTTTGGAAGAGAGCATTGTTTCAACTGTGAGATTCTATACATTTAGATGACTTGCGCAGCAGTTTAGTCTGACTTCAATATCAGAAACATCCACCCCCCACCCCCAAAAGAAGGAAGCAGTGGTCCTTGTATGGTAAGTGGGAAAGTACTATTGCAATAATTGTATTTATTGAAACGGGTTACATTTTAGTTTTAATCCTCTCAAACAACAACAACGGAGGAGGAGGTG
>FXXK01000744.1:56479-94862 GCA_900184695.1 Betula pendula | reverse complement strand
TTGTCTGAGATGGGGTAGATGATGCCCGCATCCAGCAGTTTCACAACTTCTGCCATGACCACGTTCTTCATGGTGGGATTCAATCGACGTTGCGCCTCGCGAGAGGGCTTAGCGTTATCCTCCATATGAATGCGATGCATACAAATGGAGGGGTCAATCCCTTTGAGATCCCCAACACTCCAACCAATTGCCTCCTTATGTTCTTTCAGAACATCCAATAAACTGCTCTCCTGGTCCTTAAGTAAATCTGAAGCAATGATAACCGGGAGAGTATCATGAGGTCCTAAGAAGGCGTACTTGAGCTTTGATGGTAGCTGTTTTAACTCAAGTTTCGGTGGGTTGATGAGGGAAGAAACGGGAGGAATGCCTGATGTAAGTGGTAAGGGCTCCTTAGGTACTTTCCAAGATGGAAAGTCAGTTGCGGCCGCAATGTCAAGGAGGGAATTAACCTCGCCGACGTATTGCTCCGTGTCGAAGTCCTCTATATCAAAATGAGACAGGCACGTCTCCAATGGGTCATCACTTAAAATCTGGGGGAGTGAATCTTCTATGATTTCTTCAATCTGATCGACAAAGAAACACTCCTCCGTATCCGACGGGTGTTAGAGAGCATTAAAGATGTTTAACTTCACCTTCATATTCCCAAAAGTCACTTCCATCTCCCCGGTCCTGCAATTAATGCATGCATTAGCCGTAGCTAAGAAAGGACGGCCGAGGATGACGGGAATCAGTTTGGCGGGATCAGGGACAGGCTCTGTATCAAGAACTATGAAGTCTACTGGAAAGTAGAACTTGTCCACTCGGATGATGACATCTTCAATTATCCCACGAGGTTTCTTGACGGATCTGTCTGCAAGTTGTAAGACAACCGTCGTGGGTTTCAGCTCTCCAAGTCCTAATTGAGTATAGACCGAGAAGGGTAGCAAATTTACACCTGCTCCTAGATCAAGAAGGGCTTTATCAACAGCGTGGTCTCCAATGATACATGAAATGGTAGGAGCACCAGGGTCCTTGATCTTGGTAGGTATAGTATGCTGAATGAGTGAGCTCACCTGCTCGGTCAAGATAATCCGCTCGGGACTACGAGTCCTCATCCTACGCTTCTGAGTACATAAATCCTTCAAAAACTTGGCGTAGGATGGGATCTGTCGGATGGCATCGATGATGGGGATATTGATTTGAACTTGTTTGAAAATATCCATCATCTCTTGGTATTTCTCTCCTTGCTTCAAAGCACAAGGAGGTCCTTTTAGACGTTCAGGGAATGGAGCTCTGGGCTCAGAAGACGTCTCAAAGGTTGGACTGCTAATGGGCGGTTTTGGATTAACGGGGGACTCATCCTTTTCTGGGGCCTTCAGCCCGACCTTATTATCGACCACCCGGCCGCTCCTCAACGTAGTGACTGCATGGACTTGCTCGTGGGGAACGCCATCAGAAGTGCTTCCATCGATCATATATTGTCCTTTCGGGTTGGCAACTGGCTGGGAGGGCAGCTTTCCTTCCTTCCTCTGATTAAGCGCATTCGCCAGCTGGCCAACTTGACCTTCCAGCTTGGCGATGGATTGGGAATGGGAGTTCAGCAATTGAGTATTGGCCTCAAGATTGCCAAGAGCAGTCAAAACCTTATCCTCAAAGGCAGAATTCCTAGGAGGAGGGGCTGACTGAATTTGATGATTAAGGGGGGTCGGTAGTTGGAGGACTGATTAAAGATTGATTGTGGCATCGAATGGTGCCTGATTTGCGAATCTTCCAAGTCGGTTGATTTCCCGGAGCTGGGTCGCCAAGAAAAATTAGGTGATTTCTCCATCCCTCGGGTTATAAAATTGGAATACGGTCATTACCGGGTCTAGAGAATGCTGCGTTCATCTGCTTCGGATGAAAACTTCAGAAAATTGTCAACATAGGACAAATCTTCGCTGATGCGATAGATTTGAGCAGAATGAACATGCCTCATGTGGAGTACCAAATGGAAGCTACAGAGTTAGGAACAAAACCAAGCTGCCTAAATCTGGTCAAGTTTCCGAAGAGAGCCATCCACCCTTTGAGGAACCTCAGAAGAAAGGATGGTCACTTCGAAGAGACTTTCTTGCTTTTTTGGCAAGGAGGTGCCTACGACCAGCCAGTGATGGCATGGTGTAAAGAGTTTCACCAAGGTTTTCGAAAAGATCCATGCATCATCTTCGCTTTTCATCATAAATGTGCCTCCACACGAGTTATCGACCATTTGCCTCTGTTGCTCAGTTAAGCCATCGTAGAAGCATTGACTTGCTGCCACTTTAAGGACAGCGTGGTGTGGACACTTTCGCAAAAAAAAGTCCTTCATTTCTTTCCCACTTTCATGGAAAAGATTTCACCATCAAACTGCGAAAAAGCCAGTGATGGCTTTCCGTATTTGATTCGTTTTCCCTATTGGAAAAATATTCTTAAGAATTCTTGTTGGCATTTGAGCCCAAGAAAAGTAATTGAAGCGTTTGGTAAGGAATAAGCCATTGTTTGGTTTATCCTTAAGGGAAAACGGAAAGAGCGCCAGTCCGTAAAGCATCTTCGTTAAAATTTGCAATCGAAGAGGTGAACATATATCAATAAATTCATCTAGATGTTATTACGGATCCTCATTGCTAAGTCCATAAAAAGATGGTAGCATTTGAATTGTGCTGGACTTGATCTCATATTGGGTTGCCGTGATGTCCGGCAACCGAAGCATGAAGAGGGGGTATATGTAGAGGGAACATAGCGATCCCTCAAATAAAACAGTCCTATTTTCTTCAGCCATGTGGTTCATAGTAGGTACTCTTAGATCTAAGTTCTTTTCGGTTCTTTGTTGTCTAAGAGTACGCTCTAGATCTAGGGCGCACGAGAAAATAGGGCAGTGATAATGAGCGGCGACCGAAACATAAACTAACACCCTAGTAATATGCACAACAAACAGTGGAAAACAAAATAAAAAACAAAGTTTAGAAAAAATACCTGTTCTGCCTTGGCAGTAGCTTCAGTGCTAGCTGCTGGAGGGGCGGCGCTCGATCCCCACAAAGTGGCGCTCGAGCGTCGGTCGCTCTGCTTCTGCCGAGGCAGTAGCTTCAGTGCTACTGTCTGTCGGCTGGGCGCTCGCTCCACCAGTCGGCGCTCGAGCGTCGCGGCGCTCGATACCAATAATCTGACGCTCGAGCGTCAGATTCTGCAGAAACCTAAAATTATGCAGAAACAGAAACAGAACTGAACCAAAAACAGATTTTGTACAAACTCGATTTTATGCAATTTTTGGGACTCTAATGACACAATATACAGAATCAAACTAGGCACAATCTCAAAAACTCCAAATCAACCTTTTTGAACAAAAACAATCCCGGCAACGGCGCCAAAAATTGGTCGGGTTTAGAAATCAAGTTTAAAATTTATAAACACTCGCAATAGCACAAATCTTTGTAGATAGGTCTATATTGAGGGGATCGAACCACAGGGATTGTAAAAGGTTGCGTAAAATGAATTTCTAAGACTTTACCTAACCTAACTCATAAACACAAGAATTTGAGTTTTAAACTAAGAACTACACAACTAAAAAGCTTTTAAACTAATTATGCAAATAAACTAGGAAATGATAAGAGAGGTATAGAGAATTGATTTCACTCAATCCTCATACCATAAGCAAGCAAGATATAGCATGGAATTCACATAAAAGTAAGGTTTTGAGGGTGTGAAGGGGTGTCAACCCTCACAACCACTCTTCAAGAATATACTTTTCAAAAAAATAATAGAGCATCTTAGCTACACTCAAACCACCCACCTAATCTAGATGTGAGATAATCTAAGCTCCCTACATGCAATATAAATCCTTCTCAAGCATACACAATTCATGGAATAGCATAGAACATCTTAGGTTTCCACCCCTTTTTCCCACTACTCTAAGTTAAACTACAAGGATTAAGTTGTGGTCCCTAGCATGCAATATCATATCCACTTAGAATAATGTCAACAAATATCATTGCAAAGCTTATAAAACATCCAAGAATTAACACAATCCTTTATAGACAAAGAAGAGTATATATCTCAAATGGTGTTTGCATTAAGCCCAAAACAAAAGCATGTACAATCACCTCACCATTTATACAAACTCCATACTACACTACTCAACTCATAGTACTTGGATTAAGCTACATCAAAACCCTAAGAAGGGTTTAGTTCCTCATGAGGGTTATGGAAAACTCCATTGATTTGGAGAAACCCATTCCCCAAGGAAACCAAGCACTAAGAGAGAGGCTCTTACCTACTGCCTAATACAAGTAAAATGAACTAAAAGCTAAGAAAAATAATAATGAACCGAGCTAATGGTCCATTCTCGGACTCAAGTACATATAGAGAGGGAAGGGACTTAGATCTTTCCAAAATGAGTAAAGGCTACAAAGATTTCTTCCAAAAAGTCTTGGGCGGTTGGCTGAGGGACGATTTCGGTGCCCACAATGGACTGGCAAGCCGCAAAATTGGACCCATAAAGATCTAGCCGTTCTGAGCTGTCTGAAAAGATCTTCAGGTTCTGGAAGGGGCGACGACGCTCGAGCGTCACTTTTGGACGCTCGAGCGTCAAGTGCTCTGGCGCTCGATATCTGCGCGAGCTGCTGCGTGCGCCAGTGTTGAGGTTGCTTCTGGCGCTCGAGCGTCAAGATTGGGCGCTCGAGCGTCACTCCTTCTTCAGCAATGACTTCTTCCCAACATATCTTCAAGTCTAATGTCCATGAGTTGTCTTGAATTTTCATTAAGACCTGGAAATATGGAAAACACTAAAACACACTAAAAGTATTAGATAACAATACAAACTAAGGTATAACACATGCGAGTTAAGGGGCTTGAATGTGTAACATTCAAGACTTATCACTAGGGGTTTTGACTATGGGTGTTTTTGTTTATGGAAATTATATTTTGATTCATGTGTTCAATTGAGTCATAAGCTATGGCCATGAGGGTGGATTCTTGTTGGGGTTACGGAATAGAGGTGTAGTTTTGAATGGATTGATGTTCTTATTCTGTTTTGGGTTGGAGTTGCCGTTTTCAGAGCTGTTTTGAAAGCCAATTAATGCTCTTTGTGGCTGTTTTGCTAGCTGTTTTGAGGGCTGGAAGATATGCTGGTTTTAGGATAATGTTGGGAATGATTTGGGTGCTATTTTGGACTTGGTTTGGCAGCAAGTTGTGCATGTGTAATTGAATGGATTTTTTGGGAGAGTGTTGTGCTGATTTTGGAGTTTGATTTGCATTTGGTTGGGCTGTTTTAATTGATGATTGAGTGGCTGGTTTTGTGATAATGTAGGACTGATTTGGTGCTATTTTTGGAGGGTAGCCGTAGGGTATAGGTGTGTCTTTCTTGGCTGTTTTCTTGATGCTGGATTCATGGGCTGTTTTGATGGCCTAATTGATGTTATTTCTTGGTGACTTGAATGATTGATCAATGGCTGTTTTGAAGGCTGAATGATGGCTGAATTTTGGGGTTTAGTTTGTGTTGATGGTTGTTTGATTTGGGAATTTTCATGCATTGGCTGAATGGCTTTTTGAGAGAGAGTTGCTTGCTAGTTTTCCTTGGGAAATTTTCTGCTATGGCTGAAAAGTTATGGTGTGTTTTGGTTGGATTAGAGAATGGGTTTTGAGGATGTTTAGCCGTGAGATTGGGCTTTTGTTTTAGATGTATTTTGAAAGGTATAAGGTTTAGGATTCGATAGTTTAGCAAAGTCTAATGTCGTAATTAATTGCAGATATGTTACATGAGATTGGAGACTAAAGCTAGTCCCCTCCAATGTAGTGCAAGGTAATTGGGTCGTGGAAGCATTTTGCGAGAGTAAGCAAGCTTGAGCGCCTTAGTTGTGAATCCCTCATGGTCTCTTAAGGTGAGTAATCTTTTACTCACTGAGGACGAATACGTTTTATGTTTTCAATAATTTTATAAATGATTTTAGATATTTTAAAAGATGCTAAATAAGTTGAGAAAGAATAGAATTTTAATGGCTTTAAAGTTTGATTAAAGCTATGAAAAATTCGAGGAATTCATATGTTGTTTGAGCATGTTTTATTACTACTTGATACGTTCAATGTTTTATGAGATATTTGATGAAATATGATTGATATTATGGTTGTAATTTTGAAAGTTTTAAGATATGAAAGAAATACTATGATTCATTGATTACTTTGTTACTTTGACATTTTGAGATGATGATTTACGATGATTGAAAAATGATTTTTATTTCAATTGTTATGATATGATTGTTAAGAAAAGATGTCATGTTGAGATTTGAAAGTTGCATAGACATGAGCATAGCATTGATGTGTGAGCATGATCATGGGCTAAGAATAAAAGTAAAGAAAAGGGCTGGGCCCATATGATTAAAGTAAAGAAAATGGCTGGGTCCATATGTTTAAAGTGTAGAAAAGGGCTGGGCCCATATGATTAAAAGTAAAGAAAAGGGCTAGGCCCATATGATTAAAGTATAGAAAAGGGCTGGGCCCATATGATTAAAGTATAGAAAAGGGATGGGCCCATATGATTAAAATTATGGAAAAGGGCTGGGCCATTATGATAAAAGTAAAGTAAAGGGCTGGGCCCATATGATTAAAGTATAAAAAAGGGCGGGGCCCATATAATTAAAATTAAGGAAAAGGGCTGGGCCCATTATGATATAAGTAAAGAAAAGTGGAAGATTAAAGCATGCATTGTATTGTTCTAGATGGTTTATACGTATATGTATCCAAACGTATTTTGGAGCATATGAATACATTTACAGTTATAAAATGATTTAAATTGCTTTATGAATGTGTTGTTTACTTCATCAGCCATACCGAGTTTGATAAATGAAATAATAGTATTTTTATGAAATTGAGTGGCTGATATTGTAAGCGATTACATAAATAAAAGTTTGGCTCATTGCGAAAACCCTCGGGGGAGTCTTCATTCTTTATGAACTGTTGACTCACCCTTTCTTCTTTCCTTCCCCTATGTAATTATGGATGATCTTTATGATTATATAGATGATACTTTTGTTGCAGGCTGAGGGATTAGCGTTGGTTCGGGTGCGAGTTTAGAAGTCATTCAGGAGTATGATTGGTTATGCTAGCCAGTGGTTTGCTGACTTAAGCTTAGTCAGTCTTTGTTGATTTGTATTGATGCTTAGTGTGGCAAGCCATTATTGATGTATTATTTATTGAGATTCAGTTGTAATGATTTCATGTAATGTAATAGAAGCTCTGGTTTATTTGATTGACAAGTTTATCAGGTCATGGAAGATTAAATTATTATAAGTGTTTCTGCTGCTTATATTGTTTAATGATGTAGTAGTAACGTCTTGTGGCTTGAGGAAAGAAAAATTTTATTTCCACTTTTGCTTTATGAATTTAGAGCGGGACGTTACAGTTTGGTATCAGAGCAGTTGCTCTGAGGACCGTAGGAATTGATCTGATTTGAGTTTAGTTTCTCTAGGATCTAAGGTATGAATTTGATTTTTGCACCAGAGCATAGGTTGTGATCAGTCTAAGAATGAGATAAGTATTTTTGCGTTTGGTGGTCTAGGTAATGAGTGACGCAATTCTTTCCTATGGATCTAGCAAGTTTGTATTAAGTTATGAATAATGTAAGAGAGTGTTCCTCGTTTGGGTAGACTCACGAATGTTTATTTCCAGGAAACGACAACGTATTTGGGGTTGTCATCGAAGAAGGCATGGATATCGAGGATGCATTCAACTAAGCGAAGGGACCGTCAACTTTGTAGACTCTGCACCTACCTTAGGGTAGATAAAGGACTAGCTAGAAGAAACGACATCCGTATCCTACGTTTGATATTAACACTCATCCCGCTTGAGCAGAAGACTGGCTCGTGAATAATAAGGAATCACCTCGTGTCGCGAATTGTTCGGTAGAGCAAAAAGTTAACTTCATCACCTACGCACTAACAAGGAAGCGTTTCGCCAGTAGTATTCGTCAATCTTACAGACACCACACGACTCGCAGACAGTAGTGCAAGCAACTTATTGGAAGACGCTAATGCCAAGGTCAGAGCATGCGGTCTTTCAACCCTCATCGACATCGAAACGTCCGAATTGTAGAAGGAGACACCCTAGAGTTATAGAGCACTTGCAATTATACATTATGCGCAAAAATAATAATGTTAATAGTTATAACGATAATAATAGTAATAATAGAATAGTAACTAGATAAAAATAATAATACAAGAACATTGATAAATACTTGGGAAAGGTAAGGAACTAGTGAGTCAGATCAATAACGATATAGAGAACAAGTTACCTATCATGATTAAGGTGCAAGTAAAGGCATAGTAAGATTAAATATAAGAATTTGATCAGTTTACCTTTTGAGGATTATAGTGTCTATGGATAAGAAAGAAACTAATAATAGTACTGTATAAAGATTGGTACATGCATATGAATTGTGGAGGTAAAACCTCGAAGAGTTATGTAAGACGTACCAAATATTGGAAATTAAGAGATAAAAAGAAACATAGAAAAATGATATGTTCTTACATCCTCTCGACAAGCTTGATAAAGGATATTGAGGAAATAGTTAGACCTCGTTTGTATTAGAAGGTGGTTAAGGTTTACTACTTCTTAACGACCTATAGACCTTGGGATAATTACAAACAATGACATGTCGTAATAACGGAAAGTCGAGGCTTTAGGTCATGATTAAGGTTCTCTCCTAAGAATAGGAAGTGGAATTTCAATAACAAGAGGATAAGGTGAAATTTTGGAGTATTTACTTATTGTGTTACAACAATATGATGTGTTAAGGTGTAGCTGATAATTGATAAAATATTTGATTGATGTTACTAGGACTTGACAAAAAGTAAATAATGTGTGAGACTCAGGCAAAAATGATACGATCAAACGATTGTTTTTTGAAGTTATTTGAGGAATTGAGTCTCCCATTTAAATTTTTCAGATAAGATTCCTTGACGGTCAAGGATTAGTCACTAGAATTTATATTTGTGGTTGACAAATCCATATGAAGGTATAGATTAAAGTCTATGGCATAAAGAGAAATTGAGGCTTTGGACCATGAATAGGATTTTCTTTTGAAAATAAGGGATAGGATTCCTATGACAAATGATAAAAAGGAAAAAAAAAAAAAAAACATGAAATTGATATCTAGAATGTTATGACAATGTGGAGAGTAAGTCATGATATATTGCTTGTATCGAGGTATACCTGATTTTTAGGAGAATGAGAAATGCTGCGCGATAGCTTATGATTATTTTCTAATTGAGGTAACTAAGTTGAGGCTATGGACCATGGAAAAGAATAGACGTTTGTATTGATGAAATGAAGAGATTAATGTCTAAGCCTCATTTAATGATAAAACATATGATTTGTAAAGTATTTTGGAGATAAGTTGGGGGTATAACACTTTGGTCGATGTTTCAAGCTCATGATTAGATTATGGTAACGTACAAACCCGGTAATTCAGTATGAAGATATTGAGATTTGAAGGATCTGTAAACAACCTTGTGAGATTTGAGCTATAAAAGAAATTAATTAGTTGCCATTGCAGGATTGTAGTGCCTATGCCTAAACAAGGAATGGATTGTAATATCATATAAGGATGAATTGGCCTAGAGGATAAAATAGACTACATAAAATTGTCATTGTCTATCGGCCTTTCCCATTCCTTTGCTTCATCCTATAGTATTAAGATTGATTGATTCTTTAACGTTGATGACACTTAGTAAACTCATGTAAAGAGTCTTGATGTTTCAAAGGTTACAATTGATATTAATACAAGTGTTCCAATTTGAGTTGCTAGGAACTGATCAAAGACATAATATGTGGGACTTGTATGGAATGATTAATTCGCATGAAGGTATGAAGATTGTAACGCATAGTAGTATGAATAATACAATCAAATGCTATAGAGGTTGCTTGGAGAATAAGTGTTATGACTGAAGTTTGAGATAGGATTTCAATGTAACTGAGAGTTTAGTTGCTAAAAATATGTATAAGGAATGATAGATTAAAGTTTAAGGTATAAGAAATTAGGTGTGATTCACCCTAAGTCATAAATCTAAATAATGAGTTTCGAATTAAGGAGGGGAGTTCCATAATAGCAATTGTGTTGAGTAAGTTAGTTCCACATGGATTATAAAAGGACGAGTGGTTAATATCTTAGTCCAATGATGTAACGCCCCAGTTTCTATACAATAAAACCGTAAGCAGAAACCTCCGGTTTCCACGTGACATTACTACCTCAGAAATCAATCTCGCAGCGGATATATTTTTTTTTTCTTTTAAAAACACTAGGGAACAACTAAATTACACAATAGAGCTGACTGAAATACCTCGTGAATTAAAATACGTTAGATGTTTTAATAATACAAACATGTGCATACCAGATGCACCAAATAAAAGATAGTTGCAGTATATGCCACAGGCGACATACAGTTGCAACATCACACTGTTTAGATATATTACCACCCATCATTAATAAAAACATATAAAATATGAAGAGACATATATATAACAAAATGTTGTCTCTTTCGGGATATAGCACATCCCGACAAAGTAGTGTCTAATAGTCATCAAAGCTAACGAAGGGGTCTCCGCCTTCGTCACCTGCATCACAGTCTATGTAAACATGACATCATCACATTTACATAGCAAACAAGTGAGTCTACTGCATCCCAATATAAACAGGTAATTGAATTATTGAACAAGCATATGACAGATATAATGAATGGGTTTTCATGCATCGTTGTGAAGGCTTTGTTTAGTCTTAATGCATCATGAAATTACACTCAGCTCATAATGGGCCAACCCCGGATTAGCGAACATTACACCTCCCCCACTTAACAGATTACTGGTTTGCACCTGGAACTGACTCCCAGCGTTAGTTCTTATTACCGGATTTAGGGACCCGAGGTCCACTGGATCAGCCCTCACACCCCTGCTACCGACCAGCTAAATGTCACATCATTACCAATTCACAGGATATATAGTTGTAATGTATGAGCAGTTTATAATACATACATATGAATAAAACAATACTGAATATAAAAGAAGACAGCGTCAGCCCCAGTAAGTACTTCCATACTTACCCTTTTCCTCGCAGAATAATAGTGATCCACCACTGCCTAGCAATATGGATACAAATAACATACATCAATGACCAAATCAATAACAATTGGTCAGTCTTCAGGATCCTTGCTCTTAGCCTTTATTATTATTATTATCCATCACTTCATTTTCATTACTCGATTTTATCCATACGTATACTCATATATATATACAAGTCATATTTGTGAGTATTCTCACATATTGTCCATAAATTTAATCAAAGCATTTAACTTATGAAGTCCTACATAAGTGAGGACATGTCATAAGGATCCCGTTGACAATAATATAAATCATCCAATATTGCACTCGAATACCCCACCGAAGTAAGAGCATAATTCGAGATAAGTATTTAAACAAACAAGAGTTAATACTGCATAAATATCCCCACTATAAGTAAGGGCTTATTATGAGTTATATGTACAGTATTGAAAGAATCTTTTATAGCCAATTTTCACTCAACTTCATGTTTATACCGTCGAAGGGCAGGGCCACCATGACGTTTAGACATGAGATTGAGTGTTATCCACTATAAGATTAAAAATAACAATCAACAAACAATATATATAGGTTGATTTTACAAGTCCTTTAAACCTCTTCCATTTTCCTTTAAAACAAGCTCCGCTTGCTTCCATTTTTAATTCTTTTGAGCACTTTAAGATCCTTGAACTCAACCAATAATCAAACATACTTCAAACATATATTAGATACATCAAATATATGTTAGATAAATCAAATAACAGCAAAGAACACAAGCAAAACAGATTAGCATAAAAAAAAAATCCACAAAAATACTCAATAGAGGCCGAATGGGTGTAGGATGAGTTCTTGGTGTTTTCTCATGATTCCAAAGCCCAAAGATCAATGGAAACATGATACAAAATAGTTTTAGAACCCTCCTAAGTGATCTTACACAGCCCATGCAAACAGGTTGTGAAAAACCACAAAAGTTCCCCAACACCCCTCTATTGAGCCGGTTTTGAAGCTAGTTGAGGAGGATGAAGCTTTCATACCTCAAATGGACTCCAAAATGACTTCTAAAGGTTGGGTTAGCTTCTGGACACCTCAAGCAAGGTTGTGTATAAGTTCTGGACAGTTTGGAGAAGATTTGCTCAAAAACCCCCTAGGTGCCGTGAGAGGGTGTGAGTGAGATGAATGAAGAGATTTTTCTGTTTTGGGTGCAAGGCTGAGTGATTTCGGTGCTGGGGGCTCATCTCACATTTATAGGAGAAGCCAAGGCTTCTAGATGGCCAGCACACACGTCCAAACCAGCCTTGCTTCATTGGAAAGCAACCTTTCCATGCAAGTTACCAAAATGCCCTCAAAAGTCAAGATCTTTTTATGACTTTTTGGCTTTTTGTGCTTTCTTTCCAGCAACCTCTCCCACTGCCAAGTGTCAATACCCTAGGCTCCCAAATCAGTGAAGAGGAGGCCCTACCTAGGGAATTTAGCAGTGTTAAGCTAAATTCGACAGTTGGAGGTTTTAAGGCTCGGGTTTTAGGCCTAAAGTCAACTGTCTTAGAATTGAATTCCGATTTCACCAAACCAAAGTAAAAACCATTTATATACTAAATAGAGTCCATTTATGATATAAAATCCAAATTGTGAAACTCCATTTTAGAAATAAGGCCCGTGTCAAAAGTGCCACGTAAGCGATGAATAGTCATCTTTATGCTTAAAAAGGTCAACGGATTGACTTTTATAAAAAATCTACTATGTCGTAGAGGGTTTCGATACAAGCACAACGGGCTTCAGTTTGAGTAAAACTGAGTTCGTTTGACCCAGTTTTTGGTACTTATAAGATTGGTCGTCAGAAAACGATCCTTTTCTAAATAGATTCTAAAGGGTTTTGACTAGAAATTTCTTAAACTTCATAAACGTCTCTAAAACCATTATCATAGCTAAATGATAATGTCTCCTCAACATATATCATTTAGTTTAATAATATGTTTAAGAGATTAGAATTCCTCGAGCGTCACATAAATGATAATGTCTCCTCAACATATATCATTCAGTTTAATAATATGTTTAAGAGATTTGATTCCTCGGTCGTCACAGTTTAGTTTGAGATTGATCATTTTGAAGTATTAGTTGGTTTATGTAAGTTTTGATGTTTTGAGGTGGTTTAGAAGTTTGGTATCTCAAATCCTGTGTTCTTGTAGTTTGAGACTCTTTATTTTCTCTAGTTAGACGTTTAGGAGACCTTATGAGGAGTTAGAAACCAAAAGAGACCGAGATGTGGTCTAGAATGAGTTTCTAGACTTCATCAAACGTTTGATGTTCTTCATCAAACGTTTAGTGTTCCTCATCAAACATTCGACCCTCTTGGTCAAACGTTCGATGTTGGGCTAGGATGACCTTTTGGGTTATTAGAAGCCTAGGACTTGTTTAACGCAAGACATAAGACTAATGTTAAGGTTATTTCTCAGATTCAGAAGTTGGAGACCCAGTGGAAAAGTATTTAATGGAACCATACGATTCAAGTGAGTAAAAACTCACATGAATACTTGTTATTGCTTGTTATTGTTGTACTTTTATGCATAGCATGACTATTTTGATGTTTACAACTCTCATGAAATGCTTATTTCTTTTCAAATGTGAACTCCATTTGTGAAAATGATTGTGATTAAGAAAGATAATGAAATGATGAGTTATGAAGATCATGCATATAAAAGACACAAAGATTAATGTACATCGTATGACATGGTTGCACCGTCTCGCAACGGAATAATGGTCATGGGCTTACCATTACTACTGGTTGATATTATGGTCAAATAGTATTATTTTATGAAGAGGGCTTTGGATCCAATGGTTTAGTTTGTGACAACACACCATTCATTGAGTGGGTCACCAATTACGGCTTAGCTAGTTAGTGTGAGCTACCCGAGATCAGACTTGATCGTACTGTTAGTATCAAATGGTAGTTGTGCAATTGTCTGAGGCACCGAAAATTGTACCAAATGTCATTTTGGACGCGCTAACCCTATTAAGCGAGGCTAATGACTTAAAAAGACCATATTGTTAACATATCACATGTTTCTATATACATCATGTATTATAAATATATTACATCATGACATGTTTTATGCTATAAACTGAGAATAAGAATGCTTGTGTTTATCAACTACGTTCACAAATGATAATGTGTATAACATGTGCATAATTACTCACTAAGTCGTGAACTTACTCTTATATATTTTCCATCTATACTCTTATGCAAATGTTAGCTAATATCGAGGATGGTTGTTAATGGAATGCACCTGGTTCGATTGGAGGATATCCTCCGAGTGATCTTTGATCATCTGAAACCGGTTTGGCTCACTCGTATATGGTTTGGTGGAGGAGATCGATGCAGTGATATGATCGACATGATTTATGAGATGTATCTCGAGCTGGAGCCCAATTAGTTTTGTTTTGGATGATATGTTAGTATTTCTAAGATGTAATCTTTATGTTTTGATGACTGGTCTTTTGACCCTAGTATTTGGAGACATAAAAACTCATGAATTTCTATGAAATTGTGGTTACATTTTATTGTGCTATTGTGTCGTATTCTTTTATTGTGGGTATTAGTTGCTATCTCTATCTTTCATAAGTGAAAAGTCTTTCGCAATAGACTCTCATTTTCTCTTAATGAGAGCGTATGATCCCTGAGTTTTGACCCTGGAGGGGTTAAGGCTTGGAGCCGTACCACTAAGTCATTTACAAGTTAAATGATTTTGTAGAAGCGTTACAATCACCCTTGGCCTTTCCCTCTTCCCCTTTCAGTTTTGAGTAGGAAGTGTTGCCAATCTCTATACCTTTTGGGCTTACCACGCTCTCAACTATCTCACTCAAGTTATCTGATGAAAAGCAAATTTCTTTGTCTTTGTTCTTCATCCTGATCCCCTTATAAGAGTGTATGATAGCCTGAGAATGTCATCAGTACTAGATTGATTGTTTACTGATTCATCTAGTAAACCAAGTTCCTTCAACCTGACAAGTTCATTGTCGATTGATATAACTTTTCCCAACTCTGTACTTGTTCCCGCTTTAGGAGGATGATTCCCAAAGTGTTCCTCCAAAAACTTGAGCATGTCAAAAGCATAATTGAAAGTTTTTAGCTTTGTATAAAACTTTGGAACAACTAACATTAGATATAATATCTAACGATACTATTTATATAGTCCCATTAAGTATATCTATCAATTATTCCTTGTTCTGACTTTAGTCCGGGATAGTCTGGACGGCTCCACACCATTTGGTGTCCTTTTAGCGTCAAAGATTTGTCATATTGTGATTTCCACTCTTGATAGTTATGATGTGACAAGATTATAATAGGACCAACAGGCAAAACGGGACAAATCATATGTAGTGAAAAGAATTAAAGAACATATTAGGGCATATTTTAGCAATTATAATAATATGTAAAATCTAGAAGAAAACATATAATATAAAAGCAACGACAATCTAATCCCTGTAAACTAAAAACATCCTCCCCATAGAGCAAGGCTTAAGGCCAAGACAAGATGCTCTCAGTCACCCTGACAATGCGAGACCTTAATCTCATCATTAATGCTAGTTGGTCATTAATAAATATCATTAACACCACTATGTCATTAATAAACTGCCGGTTTTCCCACAGTCTCTAATTTCAAAATAACATAGCTCCGCAGAAAGATTAATATCTTGAATTAGTCAAGTGAATACCATCAAATAGATTTTGTAGTGAATGTCAAGTAACTCCACTGCGGGTGGTTGTCCTTGATGCATAAAACACTACTCATCTATCCTTTCAGAATCTATATGATCTATAAAATAAAAACACCCTCCACATGGAAGCAAGGCTCAAGGCCAGGACAAGATGTTCTTACTTTATTCTCACCATAGATTTATGATGGAAACTGTCTAAGATTCAAGGAATCCTTTTATCCCACTTGATATTTCAATAGAAATGGGTTTTTATTCTCTTGCCTTTTCAATTTGGATTATCCTCCTAATCTTATAAGTAATTTTAACAAAGTTAAAACTCTTATCTTCTTAGATATTCCAATTTCTTAGAAATTCGAATCCAATCTATTAGGGGATTACCTTTCCATGACATGGTTGACTAATAAATTTAGTAAACCATCTCCCAAATAGGAGTCAATCATTTATGAGGTCCTAGGAGCTTTCAACTCCTACTCCCACTAAGAAAAATCAACCCATATCATTTTCTCAATTTTTGGAAACAAGTTTCCATAATTGGTAAAAAAAATCCTTATCCAAAATATTCTTTATCCATAAGTTTCCTAATATAGTTCTTAAACATTATTCAAACTAGGTTGGATGTTTAAGTTTTGTGAACAAGATCACATCTATGTACCGAAAAACTAGTAAAAGAATCTTTTGGACAAAACCTTAGGGTTCTAGGTTTAGGGTTTTAGCTGAAGCCCTAATCCTTCAAAAGACATTGCCACCCCTAGGGTACATCCTAGGTATTATACTCTTAAGGTGGCGACTCAGCTTCACTATAAAGTGATGCTTCCATAACCATAGATTAAATCAATGGTTATCACCCATCTCATGGTTATAAGAACTCATGACGTGTCAACATGCAATAAACATGAAAACCTTAATCAATCAAAATAAGGAATGCAAACATGTTTCAATGTCTCAATAAATGATCATGGTCAACGTGCAACGCATGCATTCAAAATTAATAAGACAACATTGATTTCAACTCTCATGTTTTAACTTTAAACTTCTTGAATCATAGATTCAAAAGTTTCATTTTAAAACATTATAACAAACTTGAAAACCTATTTTCTTTTGATCAATACCATGTTATATATATCCTATAACATATCTTATAATCAAAGAAATTTCTTTCTATGATTATACATCAAAAGAAAATATTACAAGTTTAAAATGTTCCATGAATTTTACAATTCCAGAATTGCTATTTGTTTGGAAAACCTTGAAACTGTGTTTAGAAAAGCTTCAAAACACTGATTCAACTTTTCCAACATATCAACCAACCTTTTAACATGTGAAATCAATTGTCACATTAATTTTTAAGCACATACAAGTCATGCGAAAAAATTAAAACAAAAACAGTTACTGCTGGAAATCTAAAAAATCAGAAACTGTCGACGAATGAAAAACGGTCCAAAAACCCCTCAAAGAAAATTCAAAACTTGAATATGATTTTTGTATTGCGTCAACCACGAATTTTTCATGCAGAAAACACTCTTCAAGTAACTTTAGAAGTTGCTTAAATCATCCCAAGAATTCGTAATAGTACCAACCCCTTGCTGTAATAAAATACAGGAACACTGTTTTGCATGGAAAAACATAAATAAAATATCAAACATTCTCCTATTGATTTGAAATGTTCCAGATCAATTTCTTACATGTTAATAAACATGTTTAAGGTTGATGAACCATCAATCAATTTCATTGGAGCTGTTTTGATCAAAAACCAAACAAACAACATGCATGGCCGAAAATCATCATGTTAGAAAATCAAAACTATGTTTCTTTGAAGATAGCTTTGATACCAATTGTTGGGAATCATATGATATATGTAAAAAACTTTAGACATCATCATGCACAGCAGAAAAACAAAAAGCATGTGATCGTAGCATACTTGAAGAGGAAACATAGCATTTGATTATTCTAGCAATAGGAAAAACGACAAGTTTGTAGTTACTTACAAATCGTGTAGACCTCCTTTAGGCATTTAGAAATACTTGCATGAGGCTTTGAATCATTCTTCATGCTTGTTGTTGATAATCTTCAAAGGTTGAAGAACAATGCCAAGAACGCCAAGAACTTTTAGATCTTAAATATCTAAAACACCAAAGGACTTGAAGAAGCTTCGAAGAATATGAAAAACAAAGTTCTTCAAACTTCAGATCTTCTTCTTGATGGCTGAATATGACTATGAGTGTGGACTCACAACTAGAAGCACAAGAGCGAAACTCTTTTGAATATTTTTCCTACACCCTCAACTATATTGTAACTTAATGTTGATACTTTGTATTGTTGAATCTCTTGGTGTGTCTTGTGCTTCTTATGATCCTCTATTTATAGATTTAGGTTTACTTAAAGAGGAAGTGGAGAAAATTCTAGAATCCAATTATGGTAAGGAATTGAAAAATAGAATTAAATCAAAATCCCAAGAAAAAGGGATTACAAGCCACTAAAGGATTTCTCCTCTAGTGGCCGTCGGCCTTGGAGGGAAAAAACTCTCCCCTTGGCCGACTTTAGCTGTTGGCCATGGGGAGAGAATTCTCCCACCAAGGCCGACTATGGCTAGGGTTTTAACCCTAGCCATTTTCTCCATGGACTTCGCTTGAGCCCCTTGGTTTCACCTCTTTGTCCCAATGCTCCTTCCCTTTGGACCAAGCCTAGGAAATAATTCATTTGTCCCAAGCTTATGAATTAATTCCTTTGGCCAAAACTTCTTCACACAAGGCTCTTATAAATAAATTCTCTTAGCCCAAGTTTTTCATAAAACAAAATAAGCTTGAATAAAATTCAAAGCCTAATTTCATTTAAATAAAAATAACCTAAATAAATAAATCATTAAGAAAATAACTGAGGAACATATTTAGCTTAGTCAATTTACATCAGCTCAAGAAGGAGCTTGAAGGAAAATAAAATTAGCTATTTAGTCCCTTATGAAATTTTGTCACTCAATGACTCATCACACCTGACTAAAAATCACAGATGAGTCCACTAAACAAATGTGACTGCACTCTGATTCATATTTTGACAATATACAATTAATCGTTCGTGACATACTTATTAAACATAATACTCCTCCATGGAACTTACTCTATAGTTAAAACAAAGATGATTAACTGTCACTTTGTTCATTATATCTTTTCCTTGAGTCACCGGATTGAACTTTATGTTTTATCTCATTGTACCCTGTGAGATTCTTCGTACCCTGTGAGATTCTTCTCACCCTTGTACATTCGTTTCAAGTAAATTACACCGAAACCCACTTAGGCCTGAGATAGAAAATAAAATATTGTTATCAATCCTAAAACAAGGGGAATGATCCTTATCTCTTTATTTATCCACAAAGGATTTGAATTCCTTCTTAAAGAGAGATCTTCCACAATACTTCATGTCAATCACCCGATGTAAGGAGATATTGACCAAGGCGACTAGTCCTCACTCCATAATACATCAAAGTGATATTCACTTAAACATCTAGTTCACTAACTTCTCAAGATTAAGAGTAATAGTTATAAGTTGTCGTACACGTACATTTATTCTTTTTAACAATTATTAGAAAGAACAATGACTCACGTAGTCTTGTTCAGTGTATAGCCCTATATTTAATCCCACATTGCTATTACATCATCATGTCAACCTGAAGTTTATCCCCGATTCACTGGATCAAGATAGATCACCATAGTTGACCATGATATAGTTTAGAGTAGAATTCTCAGTTCGACCTTATGACTACGAACTAAAACATTTTATAGATTATAATGATCCTTTGACTATGATCTTCCTGTTTGCTAAAAGACTTTACTCACATCATAGTCAAATATAATGTAGCCATGGGACCTTTACATACATATATTTGGTGAATATTCAAAACACATATATGCTATGTAAAATCTTAATGGATGTGCTCAATGTTATATAATCAATCAATATTCATTACAACAAATATAATCTTATGATCAATTGGAGTTTTGGACACTAGGTCCAACACAATACTATTATCTGGATGCCAAATGTGAAAAATCGTTTTTAATGTTTTCGAAGTGTTTATTTTTCTTGCTTTTAATTACTTTTTACCCTTGTCTTTTAAGGTGATTTATAATCCTTAATTTAAATTATTGGGCGTTACAGGGAGAATCCAATAATCTCACATATGTTGATCCTGTGTCTTTAAATAGATGAATTCGAGATTATCGGACTCCCAGGACCTATTTAAGAGAAAAATCATGCATGTGAGCTTGGGTTAGAAGGAGAGACTAATATTAGATTAACGGGGAAATTTCTGTTAGGTTAACTAAAAAGGACATGTGATAGACACATGTTTAAAGACATTTGACAGCTCCTTAGATCGGTTTGTAGGAAATTTGTCACTATTAAGGGACACGACAGCCCCTTTTTATATGGACACAATTTTCCTACAAACTAATTTCTAAAAGTGACATGTGTCCCTTAATATGTGAAAAACATATAATTTTTTAATAGCATATGCTTGTCACATGTTTTTTTTAATAGTATTAATAAAAAAAACACATGCTTCCATGCTAAAGGAGCACATAATATTTTTAGAGACTGGGTTGGAGGAATTCATACAATTCAATTTGTAGAAAATTTATCCTTTTTATATAGCTTTAAGATAAGTTTAAGCTATCCTTCGTAGTTCATAGCACATAATGCACTTTTTTTTTTTTGTGGTTTTCTTATGTGTTTTTTTTTTTTTATTAGGATTGTGTTGTAGTTGCAGGGTCGCTTAGGGGTCATTTGAGAAAGAGTTTTGTTGTGAATTTTTAATTTAATAGTTATAAGAAATAATTAATGTGATATAAAGTAAAAATGAGTTTTGAATTTTTTGTGAGAAAAAAGTAAAAAAAGTTGTTTAATAATAATTTTGAAAAGAAATTGACTTTTTATTAGGAGAAATGGAAGATGGTTGCCAAACGACTTTTTGTAAAGTGTGAGAAAGTTGAGTTTTTAAGAAGAAAAAAAAAGGATAGAAATTTCCTACAAACCAGCTTGTAAAAGTGACATGTATCCTTTAAACATGTAAAAAGCACATGTTTTATTATTAATGCTATTAAATTTCAGATGTTTTATCATTAATGCTATTAAATTAGCATATAAGAAGCACATGTTAATAATAAAACATGTGCTTCTCACATGCTTAAAGGACACATGTCACTTTTACAAACTGGTTTGTAAAAATTTCCTACAAACCAGTTTGTAGGAAATTTCTGTAAAAAAAAAAGGTTTGAGTACCTTGTCAAACTCTCTTTTTTTCATAAAACAAAAAGAGCTACTATAGTTATGCTCAGATAAGATAATTATAATTGGTCTCTCCCTCCAACTCGTTTTTTTCTCAAATAAAAAAAAAAAGAGGCTTTTTTTTTTTTTGGCAAACAAATGGACTCCTTGTATCCATCAAAAAGTGCCTTGGCAAACCACACGTACTTTCTTAGGTATCCACACTTTCAAATATCGTCCGTAGATTCATACCCCAAGTCAAGTCAGAATCAAACGGATTCGTACACGTGTACAACAAACCAAAACCCACAACCCTTTTAGATTGGATTACCGCCAAAATCCACTCCCGTCACTTTCCCAGTGAAAAACCTATGTCTCTCAATCCAACGGCTGCAGACAGCTCATTTCTTTTTAGCAAATCTTAGCCGTTAAAGAATCCTTTCAATTTCGTCCGTCCAACCGCCGACTATTCTCATCGAACCCTCTATCTAATTTCATCCAAATTCAATTTTTCAAAACCTCGAGAGGGAGAGAAAGCAGGCTGAGAGGAAAAGCCTTAGCTACCGCCGAAGCTGTAACACGTCTCGTTCGCACTCTTCACCGACGACCGTTCGACTCCACGTTTTCCGATTCCGATCGAATTCGCCTATCTCCGGCGACGCGTCTCAGATTCTGGCCCTTACAGGAACTCCAAAACGACACTGTTTTCCTGTCAGTCCCTAGGCCAGAGGATTCCGGTTGCGTGCGTTAGTTTCCGGCGACAATTGGACTAGAAAACGGCGGCGTTTCATCGTTTCAATGTCAATGTTCTAATTTATTATAACATTTGTTTGCGAATTTAAACAAAGTGAATTGTGTATTCGATTAAATAGATTCAGATTATTATTTGTTTGTTTAATTTTTTTATTCATCTTATTTGAAAAGGAAATGGAGCAGGACGAGAAGAATTCGGATTTTCAACCGAAAAAACTGGCGAGGCAATTGGATTTCACAGGCGCTTATAGGGCCTTGCCGAATGTGGCTTTGCCGGAGTGCCAAGACGCGCAGAAACAGTTAGAATCTAAGTCAACGACACAATCGCATTCGCTGTTAGAGTCATGTAGGCATCCAGAACCGCAAATGAAATCGCAGGCACACTCGCAGCCGCAGCCGCAGCCGCAGCCACAGCCACACCCGCCTCGCTCGCCGCTACAATTGCAATTGCAGCAGCAGCCATTGCTGCCGCAATTGCAAGCGCGGCCGCAGCTAGGGCCAGTGGTGAACCGGTCCCATCCTATGTATAAACTACCGCCACCGACATTGCCGACACTGCAAGCTGCGTAAGTCTGTCAAGGAATATTTATATGGTGTTAAATGTTTTTTTTTTTTTTTCAAAAAAATCATTTTAGATTTGGTTTGGGAGTTTAGTCTTCTAGTTTAAACATTCAATCAATATGTATAGAGTTATTTCATTCATCTATGCTCAAGATTTGGTTTTCTACGGTTGCGTTGACACAATGATACCAAAATTTTTATTTTGTGAAGAGAAAATTGTAAGTATGGTATGTTTATATGGTAAAAGTGATTGCTATGGAGTATCTACTACATTCATAGGCATGTCGTCTGTAGGATTCCGATATATTATTATGATGGAAGTCAATAAATAATAATTTCGAGAATCTTACTACATTTAAATCTACTGTTGCAAAAGATGTTGAGTTACTGAGCAAGAATTTGGCAAGGTATTTTTGTGGCAGATGGTAGCTAGTAGATGTAAGGATGAGATTTCGAGAAATCTTCGAAGAGACACAATGATTAATTTTTCAGGATCAAAATTTAAAATTAACCACATGATCTGTGCATCAAATGAGCTAAATTCAGGATGCTATTTGTGTAATTAAAGGGATGACCCCAAACACTTCTCTAGGAGCTAACACCAGTCCAAAAGGTAGACTATTAGGAACTGATTCCCATTTTGAACATGTAAACCTAATAACGGAGCTATATGACATGGAGGAAGAAACAACCCTGCTCGTGAAATCCTGTTCATCACCCCTCAGGACACTAGTAGTATCTTTATTACCTGTCATGAAAATGTTATTATTGCTTCCTTCTTGTTGGGCATAGATGCAGCAGCGAGAGCAAGTCTTCTCAGTTCTCACCGCCCTACACGGGATGTATTTTACTTTAAGCACTGAAGATAATTGACCTACCCAATCGTTCACAGTTTTGTTAATAAAAAACTTCACCTACTTGATGTAACTTTCTTCTTTTATTTATTTCTTTTCTTTAACCTATATGATATGAACTGCTCAGTCCTTCACATTTTTCTGTGTACATGCTTTTAATTATGTATGGCTTTGCTTGTTCATGGAAACTTTTCATACAATTATGAAGTTCAGTTGTATTATCTTGTTCTTTAACCTTTGTACATGTTTCTTTTTCTTCAGCAAGCAAGAGTCCCCTAGATCAAAACCGCTGGCTAACATTGAAGCAAAAGACGGCACTCCAAAGAAAAAGAAGCAATGTAATTGCAAAAGTTCTCAATGCTTGAAGCTGTAAGTATGCATTTTAGCATAAAATACACTTGTTGGTAGCTTTGGTTCTTGTGATTATGTCCTCTTTCTATTAACTTGTTCTTGTGATTAAAAGAGGGATAGAGGCAAATTCCTCAACAGTGGGATGACATAGGCCAGAATATATATTGTCTATACGAGTTCCCTTTCTGGAAGTATCATATGCATGAGATTAAAGGGTTTTGTACTGATTTTCCCCCTCGATCTTCCCCATCTCCTCCATCTATCTCTCTCTTTCCCCTGCCTCCCTTCTCCTAAAAAGGACACCTTTTTCTTATCTTTCACTATGATAGAGCTTTTTGTGGTCCATTAAAACATACATTCATAGAGCACCCATGGAGTTGTAATCAAATTCTCCACTTACCCATGGGTGGAAAACCCCCTCTATTCCTCTCCCTTATGTGATCTTTCTTTTTTATTCAAATGTGTCTTTGAATGAGTTTAGTTGTAAATAATGTTGAGATTCTGAATCCACTTTCCAGTACCATGATTTAAAGGAGGGCAACTTCTTGGTCTCTTAGTGATTTATTGTTGACAACTTTTTAGCTTTTATGCCTTATATATGTGGTGCATCATGTTTTCTTCCTACTTATTTTAAAGAAGCAAATTTTTACAATTGTTAGGTATTGTGAGTGCTTCGCTGCTGGAATTTATTGTGATAATTGCAATTGCATAAGTTGTCAGAATAATGTGGAGAATGAGGATGCTAGGCAGGAGGCAGTTGGAGCAACCTTAGAGCGTAATCCATATGCATTCAGACCAAAGATTGCGTGTAGTCCTTGTGAATCTCGGGGTAGTATGGTACATAATCTGACTCCAACTTGTGCAATAATATTGTTTGATCAGTGCTCTTCCATCGACTTTAATTGAATTAAATGTTGACAGGAGTACCTTTCTAAAGTGTTTTGATATACTAGAAATGTCATGTACGTGAATCTATGCAGAGATTTTGCACTTGATATTTTTTAGGGATAACTCCACTTAGCTCCCTAATTGCTACCCCTTTTGCAATGTCCCTCCAAAATTCAAAGTTTCCCAATTTAGTGTATTGAACTTTCAATTTTTTTCAATTTCTCCCATCCGTTAGGATTTTTCGTTAAATCCTAATGTAGGGGTGTCAAAATTTCCAAAATACCCCTCACTTTTTTAGGGAAAAAAAAAGGAAAAAAATTGCAAAGATTTAGGCGTTGGTCATGATTTTACGGAATTTAGAAAAATACCCATACCTTAATCTTTTTTAAAAAAATTATATATATATTTAAAAAAAAACAGGGGTATTTTGAAAATTTTGAAATGATTTAAAGGAAAACCTAATGGAGGGAAGACATTGCAACTAATTTAAATTTTAATACATTAAATTGAGAGACTTTAAATTTTGGGGGGGACATTGCAAAAGGGGTGACAATTTATGAGAGGTAAGTGATGTTATCTTTATTTTTTAGGGTAAATATATGATAAATCCCTAGTAAGAGCGTCATATTAAATCGATCCTTCTTTTTTTTTAATTTTGGAAATCGGGTCCATCAGTATTCGTGCTTTTCAAATTACTTCTTCTGTCAGTTTGCCGTCTCAAAGAAATTGGAGCTGTTAGTCACTTGGCCCAAAACGACTCTGTTTTTTGTTTAAAATGTTTTTACTCTAATAATAATAATATTAAAAAAAAAAGAAAAAAAAAAGAAGGGGTGGTTGCCGAGTCACCCCATGGCTGGGGTTGGCTCGAACACACCCCCTTGGTTGGGGGTGGCTTGCGAGCCACCCAGAGGTGGCTGGGGTGGCAGATTGTTACCCTCTGTCCACCTCGAGGGTGGCTCGCGAGCCACCCCAACCCACCATGAGGATGGCTCGCGGCCACCCACAGGAGTTGGGGGTGGTTATGAGCCACCCTAGAGGTGGACGGAGGTGGCGATCTGCCACCCTAGCCACCTCTGGGGTGGCTCGCAAGCCACCTCCAACCAAAGCCACCCTTTTTTTTTAAAAAAATATTATTATTATTAAGGTAAAAAAATTATTATTATTAGGAAAATATTTTAAATCGAAAACGGCGCCGTATTGGGCTAAGTGACTAACAGCTCCAATTTCTTTGAGATGACAGACTGACGGAAGGAGTAATTTGAAAAACGCGAATATTGAGGGACTTGATTTCCAAAATTAAAAATGAGAGATCGATTTAATATGGCGCTCTTACTCAGGAATTTATCATACATTTACCCTATTTTTATTACAGTTTTCATCATAGCTGGTCCATTTAGTCGTCTCTTACATTTTCCTAATTGTTTTAGTTATCTTGTTTATTCCATGAACCAGATTACGTGCAGATATTATTTTTTATTCTCATTTTAGATTCTCTGGAACTCCAACGTGAGGATCTATGTAAAATTTTGCCCAAGACTTCGATTTTATAATATGCAAGAGGAGTGCTCTATATATTTGTCTTGACATAAAGCCGTAGAAAAATGGATACTTCCAATGAAGGTCTTTACTTCTCTTGCAATTTAAAATTCTTCCTTTGTCACACCTTTTCCTTGTCTAAAAGCTACAAGCCTACGACGTTAACAGCTGAATCATACTACTACGCTTATTATAAGGGGGCTTTGGCTCTGTAACTTTGACTGAAGGGCATATGTTTTTCTTTCTAAAAGGTCAGGGTGACACTTTGCTGTGCACTTGTGTAAATAAAGTCATAAATGATTTTTTCTGATTTAGGAATTCTTTTCTAATGTTTAAAAAATATTTTGTAAGTTAACTTGAAATGCCAAAGTCAACTGAGATTGAACTGCCTTGGTTAGTCAAATAGACCAACATGTTGCCTTTTCCAGCAAATGGTTTGGCGTATTCAGAGAAAGCTTTTTTTTTTTTTAGTCATAGTATTTGGCTTTTAGAAGGGCGATGTTTGTATCACGGCATAGATGAATAAAAAGGAGGGCAAAGTGTTGATTTATTGAGTAAAACAAACTTAATTTTTAGTGAAAAGTACACATAGCTTCCTCAAACTACCGTTCCATTGTATGTCCTCTCCGAACTATCACTACCAATTATGTCAATATTCCCCCCTAAAGTACCAAAAAATGTCAATGTCTTCTCCAATGACCAAAATACCATTTATAAATAAATAAATAAAATTATAAATTATAAAAAAACTAAAAAATTAAAAAAAATAAATAAATAAAAAAAAAAGAAACGAAAAAAAAAAAAATTAAAACCAAAGCGGTACCTAGCACCACCTGAATGGCCTTGGGGGATGACCGGGGGGTGTCCGACCACCCCTTCTACCATATTTGGGGGTGTTAGAACCACCCCATGGCCATTTGGGGGTGGTTCAGCCATTCCCTTATTTTTGAAAAAAAAATTAAAAATTAAGGGGGTGGCCAAACCACCCCCAATGGCCCCCATAATTGGTTGAATGGGGTGACTGAAACCACCCCCAAATGGCCATGGGGTGGTTACGCCATCCTCAAGCCGGCCATAAGGAGTGACCGAATTACCCCTTTGCTTTTTTTAATTTTTTTTTATTTTCTTTTTGTAGTTTTTGTTTTAGTTTTTTTTTTTCGCCGAATTTATAAAGATATTTTTGTCTTATTGAACATTTTTCAAGGTCATTTTGTCTTTTTGCTGTCATTGGGGGGGGGGGGGGGGACATTGACATTGTATTGATAATTTAGGAGAGACATTGACACAATTAGTAATTTAGGAAGGATATTGACACAATTGGTAATTTGGGGGGACATTGACAATGGGGTGGTATATGTATTTTTCCCTAACTTTTTTTTTAAGAACAGTTACTTTTTTTGGGTCAACCAGTCAAGCATATAATCTTTACTAATTGTAGTTGGCATGCATTGATTATGTCTTAAAAAAATTCTAGGGTGATTCAGCAGAAGTTCAAGTGGTGGGAAAGCACAGCAAAGGATGCCACTGCAAGAAATCAGGGTGCCTCAAGAAGTACTGCGAGTGCTTCCAAGCCAGTATTTTGTGTTCTGAAAACTGTAAATGTGTGAGCTGCAAAAACTTTGAAGGAAGTGAAGAAAGAAGCGCTCTCTTTCATGAAGACCGGAATACAACAATCTACATCCAACAGGCAGCCAATGCAGCCATTAGTGGGGCCATTGGATCCTCCGGTTATGGGATCCCTTTGGTATCCAAGAAGAGAAAATATCAGGAACTCTTTTTTGGTATAGCGGCCAAAGATCAATCCATTCACAAGAGTCCACAATGTCAACAGGTACACTTTCTTAGGATCCTTGAATATGAGATTATATAGGTTGATCTTAAGCTGTTCAGTAGATCCTAGTGAATGTTAATTGTATATTTAATTTTTGTATTTTTTTTGGATCATTTGATTAGTAACTCTGGATCAGGAGACCAAACCTTTTTTTTTTTTTTTTTTTTATCATTAGTGATACTTGAAGGGACATAAGTTAAATTATTTAATCCTCCTGTCAAATAATTCTAGTTCCTGTACGTTATGACTATTCCAAATTTAAATATGATTTTGTGTAGTCACACTCTTTTGAATGGAATAGTACTAAGAAGATCTAGAAAACTTACGTGTGTGCTAGGGTTGAGCCCCTCTTTAATGCATTTTATTTATTAAAGTTTATTTACTAATCAAAAAGAAAGGAACTGATTTTGCAACATCCTCTTTAATCTCAGAGAGAGACAAACTGTGATAACTATTTATGAAAAACTATGCTGATGCTCTGAATGATCTTTGAGAGGGAAAGGAAAGAACTTCTGACTTTCTCAGTGTTCTCTGTAATCTTATTTGCTGTAAGATTCCTGGGTTTTTTTCCTTTCTTTTCTTTTTCCTTTTTGCCTTTTGCTACTTCATCTTCTCAGTGAACAAAATGCAATAACTATTTTTTAAAACTTTATTCAGGAAAATAATTTAAAAGCTTCTGTGGCTTCATCTCTGTTATCTATCCCTGTCTCACACTCTATTAATGCAGCAGTATCAGGATCTTCAAAATTTAAGTTCAGGTAGGCATATTTTCTCTCTTTTCTGCACATAGTTAATGATATTTTTCTTATCTCTGTTCGCAAGCTAATTGTCATAACTTCTCATGATTGAAGATCTTCATTGGCCGAAATCCTCCAACTACAGGACATTAAGGATCTTTGCTCACTTTTCGTCATACTTTCAGACGAAGCTACAAAGACACTTGCAGGTTGTGATTGATAAACAGAAATAGATAGAACTTTTGCTGGTTCATTTATAATTAAGGTTGCTTCAAACATTTAGCTTATTATTTGACCGAAATGGCTATGATGACAATATGATTATATGTTTCTGTGTCTACAAAACTATTTGAATATCAGTAGTACTGCCATAAAGTAGTTGTCCTTTATATGATTTTAGTAGATTTCAAAATAACTTTTACCATATTACACTAGTCCTTGCTGATATTTTACAATTGTGTTTACTCTACTCTTTAAGTTGGAAATGGAAGTTCTTCTATATCTGTGTATATAATATACACAAAAAAATTCGATAAGATTTTACTAAAAATTAGGTAAGATTTTTATAAGATTCTAACTTATGCTTTTATCACTTGTAGATTCTTTTTTGTCTTTAACTTGTCCAATACACTAGTATGTATTAGCTTTTCCCACTGCTGTCTTTCAATGTGAATAGTTAAAATGGATGATATGTGTTTAGATATTGTTATTGTATTATAAGACAAAGGCAGATGAGAGGTACTTTTAGACCGAAGGAGCGGGGTAGAGAACCATTTGGCCTATGGACGGAAGGGTTACTTATGGAGAGAGAAAAGTACCTAGATATAAAAATAGCTATATGAAGAACTTTATCCCCTTCGCAAAAGTTCCTTAAACAATTAAAGGTTCTAAAATTTTTGGGGCAAGAAGCAACCTTTTCTGAACATTTGAAGCCCGGATATTTTATTTGATAAGACAACATAATTAAAATAAAATAATCATTGAAGAGGCATGATTCATAAATGCTTTGTAAGATACCTCCACATCATGATTTCCGCAAATAAAACTGTTTTCAATAAACACTAATGGCATGCTACATGGTAGGGGTAGCGTCCCCCTCTGAATTCTCTATGCTTTTGACGTTCCTCTTTCATTAAGGAAGGGGATACCATTTAACTACAAGGCCAGCGATCCCACTAAGGAAGGGGATTTCTTCCTTTTCTTTTTCAAACGAAATAACCTTTCAGTTTCAAAAATCCCACAACCACATCTGGTTGAACCTGTGAAAAGAGAAGCACCATTAGGGAATAAGGCCCCAGGCTTAAGCCTAATGTTACATTAATGCTGAATCAATTGTTGTCTTAAAATGATGAAGACTAAGTACAATATAAAGAATTCTAAAAACAAACAATTGATACGGTTTTAATAAGGCCTTATAGTATGCAAATTGTGACTTTGTTCATGTTCTAGAATACATTCAACTTACACAGAGACTAAAAATAACGTCATAAATAACCTTTAAAATTTTCATATTCTTTTCCATATCTATTATTCATTGTCACTTATGTGTTACTAACAAATGACAAAATTATATATATAGTTTGTAAAGAATCTTTCTCCGTATCTGTGTTTAATGATTGTTTTCATCAGTTGTTCGATCTAAAAATTTTAACATGGAATTCTGGACTTTGTTGCTTGCTTCCAATTAGAGTCCCAAGAATGTCATATCTTAGTTGACACATTTTTACATAAGCTGTTAAAAGAATGGAAAAACTACATTTACCCGGTTAATCTACCACCCAATTTGCAATATCCCGGAATCTTTTAATCTAGTTAATGTACCCTACAGATGTACCCTTGAGGTTGCAATGTCCTCCTTCCGCAACTCAAAATGACGAAAATACCATGCATAAGATAAGAAATGTTGAAAAAAAAAAAAGTGTCACTTCAGTCTATTCTGATTTTTTTTTTTTTCTGAATTTTTGTTCTTTTTATTTTTTTATTTTTTTATGTAAGGTATTTTTGTCATTTTGGGGTGAAAGGGGGACATTAATACATCAATAGGATACATTAACCAGATTAAAAGATTAGGAGGACATTGCAAATTAGGTAGTAAGTGTAATTTCCCCTAAAAAAATCTATGAAAAGGATTAGTCTCAAACTACCCATGATTTCTTGTGTCTTTCTCATTTTTTTTCTTTGTACTTGCAAGAATAGAGGTGTTCTCCTCCCCCCCACCCCATTGGTGTCTCATCAATACCTGCAATATTCTTCTTTTTTGGGTTTTTCAATTTTTTTGCTCTTGATATATTATGACTCATAGAATGAATCTTACAATCCAGATTATTAAGCCAAAAACTTTGAAATTTAGCAATTACTTTAGAGTGGTATTTTCATATTGAACTTGGGATCCATGATTTGCGTGTCAAATCTATAACATCCTACAACATGGTGATTTTCAATATGTTCTTTGGGATCTTAGTCCAACATCAAGTATATTTTTTTCTCATCATTTTTTTCCCATCGGTTTTATTCCTTTGTAGTTTAATGAAAATATCTCCCAAGTTTCATTTTGATTTTTCTGTGCTGAAGAAACCGTACAGTGGACAGGTAGGAAAATTGGTCAATACAAGCATTTAAAAGATCTTTTTCTGAGCAATGTGTATGTTTGTGTTATAGCAAAGTAGTACATTACAGTGAAAAGGGGTTATATATGCCTCCCACCCCCCCCCAAATCAAACATATAATCTGTATATATTTAACATTTTCAGAAAAAAGAGGCAAAATGGATAGGCAAAAAGAGGGGGAGAATGTTGAAACATATATTGATTTATCCACTCAAGAGAGCAGAGATGGTAAAAAAGGACATGTTAGTCAGAACACTATTTCTGATGACCATCTGAGTAGGAATCAAGTGGACAGAAATGGAACCAGTGATTCGGGATCTGATGGAATTGATATGGATGACGGTAGGCCGATGTCTCCTGGAACACTTGCATTGATGTGTGACGAACGAGATACAATGTTTATGGCAGCTGGGTCACCAGATGGGGTGGTGGGCCATGGTCAAAACACGAGTCAGAAGTCATCGAATGGGCATGTCTTCACAGGACTTTATGCAGAGCAGGAAAGGCTTGTTCTTACAAGGCTCCGGGATTTTCTGAACCAGCTCATAACTTGTGGGAGCATAAGGGGTTAGTTTCACGATTTTACAGTTCTGAACTCTCAATCCTTAAGTTGTTAATGTGAATCTTGAATATGGCTTTCTTGACTGCAAAAGAAGCATCGTCCAAAAGGTTCAGTTCCTTGATGAAATCGATCGGAAGTCCTATCAATGCAAGCACACCCAATATTCAGCTTATTGGGCATTGTAAATTAAAGAGAGCTTGTCACGTAATTGCTCCCTGTCCACTCCTTTAACCCGAGTGGATCTTCCACTTACTGTTGATATAAATAGATTTTTTTTTTGTTGAAATTCCAGTATCAACATCCTTGTGTAAATTGAATGAATGTGTGGAGAGTATGTCTCTGTGACCAACGGTCAAAACTTTTGGATGTTGAAAACTTTTTAGTTGAAGACAAAGGCAGGAAATTTTTGTATTAGAACTTGAGGCTTAAAAGTAAGGGCAGCCTTCTCAAACGTTGGGTCCTTCTATTTGTCAAGCTTTATTAAGTTTGTATCCTAGAAACTCATTTTTATTACTAATCTAATAACAGTTGTTTTTCTATCACTTTGCAGAGACTATGCCTTTACAATTAGCCAAAAATGATACGGGAAGCCAACCGAGACCCGCAGAAAATGGAAACGTAAAATCTGGCAGTGAAACGGCAAGTCACAAGGAGGTTTTTGACAATGGCATTATAAAATCTCCTGTTCCAGAACTGTCTCCAGAAGCCATTGCAGTAACTTCCTGTAACAAAGACCTGTCTTTAAAGGTTGGGTTGCCAGGTGGAAATGGGGAGATAGAACCAAATACTGATAGAGAGACGTAGCTAGAGAAAGAAAAATGAAATTATAGTACCATTTTCTCACTGAAATTCAGCCATGGTTTACTGCTCGGTTAGAAGTTGAATCTAGGTCCTCTGGTTAAAATGTTCTTGTTTGAAGAATTAATTTATCTAGGCCCTTATGTTGATATAGCATTTGTATGATCATTTTTAAAAAAATAAAAAATAAAAAAATCCTTGTAGATTTTAGTATACTTCATATGCCGATCTATAGAAAGTGAATTTCAGTTAATCATAGAGTTAGCTTATATATGTGGGTATAATAGATGTCTTTTGAGATGTATCATGAAAAGGAAAAAAGATGTCTCATATGGATGGCCTCAACTCGAAAATCCATACCTCAGAGCCTGCGACTATTGCTTACGTGTATCTACTCAAGGTTTTGCCACCATCAAATGTGTGGATCTCACATATTTGACAGTGAATTTAAAAAAAGATAGCTAATAAATGTGTAGGAGAATAACACCAAATATATATTTTTTTTGTATGATAAATGTTTGGTATCCATTTTTTTCCTATTTTTTGTTTATTTCCGTACAAGAGATAGGCAAATTTACAATTGAATCGTGTGGATTCCACATATTCAATAGTAAATTTTTTTTAAAAAAAAAAAAATGCAAAATTAGTCTTTGTGATTGACCTAAATTATAAATCATTCTATGTGATATTAAAGTAAACTTAGAGGTTCTTGTGGTATGCCAAACAAATAATTTAATCCCTGTAGTCAAATTCAGTTAAAATATTTAACTGATTCCGTTAAGTGCTACGTCAACACAAATAAAATCATAACACATATCATTCTTAATAAAAAAATTTAAAATATAAATCTATAAAACTAACAAATAAAAAATAAATTTTATTTAAAAAAAAAAAAACAAAAAAAAGGGGGCGGGGTGGCTCGCGCGCCACCCCCATGGGTGGGGTTGCTTGCAGGCCACCCCTAGCTCAGGCTAGTGGTGGCTTTCGGCCACCCCCACCTCTGCGTGAGCCACCCCACAAAGCAGTGGCTGCAAAAGCCACTCTCCACCCTTTTATTTATAATATTTTAAAATTATATATTTATATATTTTTTATTAAGAATGACATGTGTTATGATTTTATTTGGCTAACATGACACTAACGAAATTTATCAAATATTTTAACGAAATTTAATTGCAGGCCACCCCTAGCTTAGGCTAGTGGTGGCTTTTGGGCCACCCCCACCTCTGCGTGAGCCACCCCACAAAGTAGTGACTACAACAACCACCCTCAACTCCTTTTAGTTTTTTTATTTTTTTAATTTATATTATTTATATTTTTTTTATAAGAATGACACGTGTTATGATTTTATTGGTGCTAACATGACACTTAACGAAATCTATCAAATATTTTAATGAAATTTAACTTTAGGAACTAAATTATTTTTTTGATATACCTCAGTGACTTCTAAGTACACTTTAATGCCATAAAAAAGTTATTTGTAATTTATGACAATTACAAAGCCTGATTTTACGTTTATCAAAAAAAAAAAAAAAAAGAAGTGTTGAAGATTCATTCCCATACAAATATTGTCAATCACGAGAAACATAAAGGTAAAATTGCGTTTGAATTGCATAATTAAAGATTGAGCACTGATTCACATCAACCCAGGTTGGGCTAAATCAAATGAAAAAAAAAAAAAAAATTATTTTTTTAATCATGAAACCCACTAAAATTACTATTCACATGTCCAGGCTGATTCTTTATCATTAGCGTAAAAGATTTTCTCCTCACAGCTAGTAACCACTCAAAAGCTTGACTGGCAGTAAATACCACTTTTTTAGTTTATTTCTTGAAAACCATCCAAGGATTTCGAGTACTGTCATCAAATAACAGTGAAGTCATAAGGCCCAGGTCCCTTAACTTGAGCTTCCTCGCACCTTCCTTGCCCGTTTTTACACTCACATTGTCATCTTTGTGCCGCTTCCTTCCACCTTCGTTTCTTGATCATTTTTTATTCAAACAAAACTTTTTTCATTTGTTTGGACGGCACAGTGGGGACAGATTCTATATCCAACGTAAGGAATGGCCAATTAAAGGTGTCAGTTAGCGTAACAGTAAAATCTTTTTACTTTTTCCCTAATGAAATGTTCAAAGCTTTTTCAGGACCAAACTAATTCACGACAAATACATGTTTCGTTTTTTTTAATGTGTTTTAGAGGGTCTTTTTTGTTTGAAAAGGTGTTGTTCTAGTGTGACAAAGGTAAAAAATAATTTTGATTTGTTTTGTGAGTGTTCTTTAGTTAAAGAGTTGTTTTTTAAAATTTTTATTTTGAAAACAGAAAATAAAAGTGAGAAGAAGAATAATAATTAACAAACAAAACCTGTACAGTTTTCACATCCCAAGAATATTAATAATTATCGAGATATATCCTTAGGTTAGTCCCAAACAGTTGGTCGGATGCTAATGGGAAGATTAGAACTAATAATTTTGTGATAAGAAATCATGAGTTCAAAGGACTACGTAGATCAAATCTTACATGTATTTTAAGAATGGAAAGGGTTAAACTGTTAAATTGGGACTTAAATGCAAGAGACTCGCTTTAATACTAAACGTTCTACCATGATATTCTTATAAAAAAATAAATTAAAAAAAAAACCGTCTATTAGTAAATATCTTATCTGTCAATTTAAGGAAAATATTTAAAGTATTATAACTTTTACAATAACCTCTTATAAATTTACATGGCAATTTATATTTTAGTGTCTGACGTGGTAAGTGTTACATGAACTACTAAGTTAATTTTGTAAACATAATAAGTGTTAAAAAATTATTGCGTGTCTGTCCACATTTTAGTAGCGAACGTGATAGATGATATGTAAATTATCACGTCAGTTTGTACGAAATTTATAGTAAAAATTGTTATACCAAAAAGCACTCATATGAACATTCTCTTTTAAACAATGTCACTACTAAAAATCAACTTTTTATAGATTTAATTTTTTTAGCAAGTAAATTTATTAAAGAAGAAGGTAGGTGTACTAAACTCTTAAAAAGGAGAATAGGATCCTTTTTATTTTAAGGAAAAAAAAGTTAAAATTTTGTTTTGTTGCATTTAATTGTATATATTATGTCATGTCATTTAAAAAATTTAAATAATATGACAACATATTTACTATTTAACAATATATACATCGTTAAAATTTGTAAAATCTAATCTTCACAAAAGAAAACAAATCATTTTCATTTCAAGTCCCAAAACATTATTTATCTTTTAATCTTACAATCACTCTACTAATCAAACAATGTGCGACTTTGAGATATTACTAATTTACTAGCAGTGATAAGAACCGGTTCCTGCACGTCCAACGTTGTCCCTCAAATGAAATAAGAATTAAAAGTTACGATAATCAATTAAAAAGAAAAAGAAATGAGCCTCGTTAATGTTCCTCGGCTTCCGAATCCAACTCTCTTATCCTCTCTGATCCACCTCTCGCACGTGCGACCTGCATTTTCCCACACGTGTCTTCGCCACGCTCCACGCGTGCCACCCTACCCGCCATATTCCTTCTATAAATACCAGCCCCAGATCGTAACCGCGGCGATCAACGGCAGTGGAGTGACCAAAATGGAAGAAATTGTCGACGCCGAGAATCTCCGCTCGCATTTCCTCCGAGTTCTGCGTAGCAGACGATCCAGCGAAGGTGAAACCAAAACCCGTGAATGAGTATTTTTTTTTTCTTTTGGGGATATAATTGAATGTGTTTTGTTGGTTATTCGATCAGTGCCGCTATCAGTGGAGCTTGCGAAACCCGCGGCTAACCCTTTGTATCAGGAAGCTTCCCCACCAAAATTCAGTGAGGTTGACATCTCTTTCATTTTCTTGATATATGTGTTTGTTTTTGATTTTCTGTTGGGAAATTTCTGACAATGTTGTTGGATGTTGTGCTAGGTGATGGAGTCTTGTCCCAAGGCAAACATTGATGGGTTCAAGGACTTGCTCAAGGAGGAAAACCTCTACTTGATTACCGAGGTAATTGGAGCTTAAAATGGTTGTTCAGATTTAAACGGATTTATTTAGTTGACAAATTTTAGTTGTGGAAGTTGGGGTGCTGGTCTTTTGTTAATTTTAGTTGTGGAATTTGGGTGCTGGTCTTTAAGTAAAACAAATTTCCTAAACTGGGTTTCATGCATCACAAAGGTGTTTGAGTTAATTTTCACCTGAAGAAATTCGCAAGTTCTTGGAATTTTGTCCTTCCCATTGTTAACAGCATTAGGTGTATCTGATTAGAAGTCAAACTTCTTTTGGAAGTGTTTTTTTTTTAGGTAATAGTTCATAATACATGTATGTGGATGCAATTTTTATTTGTTGGTCTTTTCTTTGTTGTGACTGACTACATATCTTCTTACAGAAACTCTATATATGTAGAGCTTTTAAATAAGTCCTTATGCTGAAAATACAACCGTGATAAATACAACCCTGATATTTGTTGATGGGCAGCACATTTGCTGATTTTTTAGCATGAAAGGAATTAATTAAATGTGGATGATGATTTCTAGGCAGGAGACCAGGGACGCTTGCCTGTGTTGATCTTAAGCATGAAGGAAAACAATCATCAAAGAAGGCCTGCTGTAGTTTTTCTTCATAGTACAAATAAATGCAAAGAGTGGTTGCGGCCATTGCTAGAGGTAGTTGCTCTAATGATTTTTTCCTGGCCTTAAATCTCCATTTCTTTTGCGTTATTAGGATGGGGCATTGGTGAATTTGTTTTGCTTGTCTCAGGCATATGCTTCTCGGGGATATATAGCCATCGCCATAGATTCTCGCTACCATGGTGAACGTGCCAGCAGTAAAACTACCTATCGAGACGTACGCCTTTGTAGATTTATTTTGTTTTTCTTTATCCGGTTCAATTATTTCTGTCGTATTTATGGAATATAGTATCAAAATTGGTTTTAAAAGATATGGCATATGGGCTCGTGACTGTAACACAATCCAATACGCAGGCAAATATTGTTCAGGATAGTGATTCTGTCCCATGAGTTAGCGAATTGGTGCAAAGCTTCACATGCTTTTCTAACGAAAAAGTGAACCAAGCTGAGGCTGAACATGAAAACCAATAATTCCTGTATAAAGTTCATCCCTAATCAGGTTATTTTATTCAATTGCAGGCTCTTATTTCATCATGGAAAAACGGTGATACAATGCCATTCATATTTGATACGGTATGTCCTCCATTCATACTGTTGTTGGATTCATATGGTTAATGCTCAACTCTTACCTGCTAATAGGAGAATTAATAAGTTGATGAAGATAGTAAACCCTTTGTGGGTTTAGTTGTCTGATTATTTTGCTTCATATATAAGAAGACACATTGTTTTGATTCTTGCAGGTCTGGGACTTGATAAAACTGGCAGATTATCTAACACAGAGGGAAGATATAGACCCTGCAAGGATAGGAATCACTGGTGAATCACTTGGAGGTTGGTTGAATGAATTTTTAAAGCATGGCACGTTAGAAGTGATGATTTTGACAGGCAAACTCATGTTGGGAATTTTGAAAAAGTGGCAGGTATGCATGCATGGTTTGGTGCTGCTGCTGACACCCGCTATGCAGTGGCTGTTCCTATAATTGGTGTCCAGGTGCTGTCTCCAACTATAATTTTAAAAATTATTCCTAGTGTGGCTGATTTTTTTTGTACTTTAGCTGAATTTGCAATTATGATTATAGGGGGTTTCGATGGGCCATTAGAGAATGATAAGTGGCAGCTCGCGTTGACAGTTATAAAGCCTGTCTTTGAGGTAAGAGAAACTGAAAAATAATAAATATTAGATCAAGAATTTGATTGCAGCATGATTAGCTTTGTAGTACTTATCTCTCTTCTT
>FXXK01000744.1:33751-48237 GCA_900184695.1 Betula pendula | reverse complement strand
ATGAGCTAGAAGGGGATGAAAGAGCTTCTGTCAAAGGGGAAACTGCCACAACTAAAATTAGTTGAATCTGATTTGTGTAAAGGCTGCATTCTTGGGAAGTAGAAAAGGATCAGTTTCTTGAAAGTTGGCAGAACACCGAAGTCTGGAAAGCTAGAGCTGGTACACACAAACTTGTGGGGCCCTGCCCCAGTTGCATCCCTTGGAGGTTTGCAGTATTACATCACATTCATTGATGACTCAAGCAGAAAGGTATGAGTTTATTTTCTGAAAAATAAATCTGATGTGTTTGAAACTTTTAAGAAGTTGAAGGCCATAGTGGAGACTGAAACAGATTTGAAGCTAAAGTGTTTGAGGTCAGATAATGGAGGGGAATACACAGATACAGGGTTTAAAGAATTTTGTGCTGCAAATGGGATCAGGATGGAGAAGACAATCCCTGAGACACTACAGTAGAATGGCGTGGCAGAACGCATGAATAAGACCCTTAATGAGCGGGCTAGAAGCATGTGATTGCACGCATGGTTACCAAAAACTTTCTGGGCTGATGCAGTAAGCACTGCAGCCTACTTGATCAACCAAGGACCATCAGTTCCCTTGGATTGCAGATTACCTGAAGAGCTTTGGAGTGGAAAGGAGGTAAATCTTTCTCACTTAAAGGTTTTTGGTTACGTTTCCTATGTTCATATTGACTCTGAGGCTCATAGCAAACTAGATGCTAAATCTAGTTTATGTTACTTCATTGGTTATGGAGATGAGGTGTTTGGCTACTAGTTTAAGGATGATCAAAACCGGAAAATCATTAGAAGCGGAAATGTTATTGTTAATGAACATGCTGTGTATAAGGATGGGACAAGTGCAAAATTTGATGCTACAGAACCGCAACAAGAGAAGTTTGAGTTTGTCAACTTAGATGAACTTCTAAAAGGTATAGTGCAGAATAGAATTAACAAACTTGAAGATACAAGGGTTGAACAGGGAACACCTACAACTACTGTCCGAAGGTCTTCCAAAATACTAAATCTCCACAACATTACTCACCCTCCTTGTTCTATATACTGTTGACTAATGATGGTGAGCCAGAGACTTATGATGAAGCCTCGTAAGATGAAAATTCAACCAAGTGGGAGTTAGCCATGAAGGATGAGATGGACTCATTGATAGCTAACCAGACATGGGAATTGATAGAACTACCAGCAGGAAAGAAGGCCTTACACAACAAATGGGTGTACAAAATAAAGGGTGAGCATGATGGTAGCAAGCACTACAAGGCCAGATTAGTTGTGAAGGGCTTCCAGCAGAAGGAAGGTGTTGACTACACAGACATATTCTCTCCAGTAGTGAAGATGACTATAATCAGACTGGTACTGAGAATTGTGGCAGCAGAGAACCTATATCTTGAGCAACTAGATGTGAAGACGTCATTCATTCATGGTGATTTGGAGGAAGACATTTACATTGTTCAACCAGAGGGATTCGTAGTGCAAGGAAAGAAGAGTATAGTGTGCAAGCTGAGAATGAGCTTAAAGCTCCAAGACAATGGTATAAGAAGTTTGACAACTTCATGGGCCGTGTTGGGTTTACGAGGTACAATACAGATCACTGCTACTATGTTAAAAGCTTTGAGAACTTTTATATCATCCTACTACTGTATGTGTATGATATGCTCGTTGCAGGGTGCAGTATGGAGGAGATCCAGAATTTGAAGAACTAGTTGTCATCAAAGTTTGCAATGAAGGATTTGGGATTTGCAAAATAAATCCTAGGCATGAGAATCATCAGGGACAGTGCCAATGGTACATTGAAGCTTTCACAAACAGAGTATGTGAAGAAGGCCCTCAGTAGATTTGGCATGGATGGAGCTAAATTAGTGAGCACACCTTGGGTGGTCATTTTAGACTAACTAAGGATCAGTCTCCGAAGACAGCTCAGGAGAAGGTCTATATGAGCAAGGTACCCTATGCCTCAAGCATTGGTAGTCTTATGTATGCCATGGTCTGATACAAGACCAGACATCGCACATGTAGTGGGAGTTGTGAGCAGTTACATGAGTAATCGGATAAGTAGCACTGGGAAGCAGTGAAGTGGATTCTGAGATATTTGAAAGGGTCGTCAGATACACCCTTTGCTTCACAGGAGCAGACTTAAAGCTACAAGGTTATGTTGATGCACGACTTAGCAGGTGATGTTGATAGCAGAAAAGTATTACTGGGTTTGTGTATACTCTGGGTGGTACAACTGTGTTTTAGGCTTCAAAGTTGCAGAAAATTGTTTCTCTTACCACTACAGAAGCTGAATATGTAGCAGTGATTGAAGTTGGAAAGGAGATGGTTCGGCTACAGGGTTTTCTGAATGAGCTAGAATAAGAAACTGAGAGGGGCGTTCAACACAGTGACAGTCAAAGTGCCATCTTTCTTGCTAAGAATGCGGCGTTTCATTCAGAATTGAAGCACACACAGTTGAGGTATCATTTCATTCGTTCTCTCCTCAATGATGAACAATTGATACTTGAGAAGATTCGGGGAACTGAGAATCCTGCAGATATGTTTGCAAAAGGTATGAGTATTGAGAAACTGAAGCTGTGCGCAGCTTTAGTTGGTCTTCAAGGTTGAGGACTGGAGGATCATTGTGGCAATGGTGTTTATGGCTTGGGAGGCATGTAGAGGTTGATTGGCGTGGGATCAATCTCCAAGTGGGAGATTGTTAGGCTATGCAGAACTTGGTATTGTGCTCGACCCGGTTTGCATCCGACCTAATACGACAAAAGAAGGGCTACGATTTAAATAGGATTATTTATGAGGATTGGCCCATGGAGCGAGGCTTGGGTAGGAAATTTTTTTTGACCCACCCGTTTATGTTTTTCGACCTAGTTGAGGGTCTTTAAATAGCTGCTTATGTAGTAGGATTTTTTGTAATGCGTATGCGATGCCTCTCTTTGTACTGTTTCCTTAAAATAGTGAAACTTTGCCGCAATACAGTGGACGTAGCCCCTGAGGGTGAATCACTTAATTCTTTGTGTCTTGTGATTGATTATTTTTCCGTTTTCTATCTCTATCGTTGTTCCTGGGTTCTGGGAAATCGGTGATTTTTTCCAACATTTTGCACTTGTTTAAATACCCCCATTGGGTCTTGCATGTTTTTTATTCCCCAGCCAAAATACAAGCACATTGGTAGTGGAAGAAAACAGAATACAATCATTAAAAATGGCTCAACCTCCCACCATTCCTGATCTTCTTACTCCTTACAAAATGGGGAAGTTCAATCTATGCCATAGGTTTGAACCTTACTAATTATGTTTTTTTTTTGGTTTTTTTTTTAAGACAAAACATATTTTTTCCTCCTAAAACTATCATTTCAAACTCACTTGTAATTATTAACTTCAACTTATTACAATAGTTTGAAAGGGTAAAATGTAATTTATCCTTATTTTTTAAATTTTTTTTTACTACGATCTAAATTATCAATATATGTGATGTGTTTTGTTCGTTGCTTGGTTGCGATCATGTTATGTGTATTATTTTGTGAAAACCCCAGTTTAGTATAAGGCCAATGTGCTTCAATTCCAATCTAATTTCAATGTTTCATTATGTGAGAAAAGTGTTTGTGAAAAATACCTTTTTTTTTTTCCTTTTTTTTTTCCTTTTAGACGTAAACCAGTATTTTAGTAGAAAGCAGTGACTGAAGCAACAAGGCTGGTGGCGGCCACCCTCTCCACAATTGTTTTTTCCATTAAATTTATTAAAAAATATATTTTAAGTTTTTTTTTTTTTGGTGTCTCTTAAAAAATTCTAATGTAGGCTGGCTCTCCTAAAATTGAACCAATAGTATCCTATTATAGATTAAGCCTAAGCTTGATTTGAATACTAGAAGAGTTGAAATGTCATGTAACATCACTTTTGATGTCCATGCTAAACCAAACCTCATTTTTTTTTTAATTTATTATTTTAGTAGTCTTCGAAAAAATGAAGCTGTCCTTGCCATACTCATTTCATAAAGTGGATTGTTTGTTTATTCTTCCCAAGCTTGCTATGGGAAATATGTATATATGTGTGTGATTTAGATAGTTTTATTTTCTTCGGTAGAAAGATTTCTTTCTTGATTGAGTTAATTTATCAGTTACTTTCTATTTTTAAAGTAGTTATGGCATCGCTGACTGGAATAAGATCTTGTGGCGATGTTCCTCAGCCACATGATATTATTCTCAAAGAACCTCCAAAGGTGATCTTTTAATAGCTGAAGTGACTAGAGTTTCTGATGCCACTCAAGGGTAATTTTAACTATAATAGTTTGGCAAGTTCTTTTTGGGTTGGGATTAACAGCAATTAGCTATCTAAATTGCAACTTAGGCAGCTATTGTGAGATAACATAAATAAGACTTACTTGCTGAAATAAATTTTGGACTGTCTGACCATCTATCCGAACAAATAGGTCTCATCTATACTCTGTCATGTCACGTTAGCTAATCAAATTGCTAACAATTTAGACAACTAATTTATGTGATCCTAATCCCCTATCTTGCCTTGAAAACTTTTTATGATTGTTAGGTTTGTTTGATATTCTTAAGGTATCTTGATGCACCCGATCTTTGGACAAAAGAGCAAGTTGAAGCATGGAAACTCATCGTAGATGCTGTTCATTCTAAAGGTGGAATCTCCTTTTGTCAACTTTGGCATGTGGGGAGGGCTTCAAATCGAGGCTTGTCTTGACTAACACCTCCCTTATTTCTTTAAGTAATGCTATACATAGGATTTTTATCCTCCAAAGATGATGTAGCTTTTAAAATTACCATTGGATTTAAATTGAATCACTATTAAATTTTGGTAATTTTAAAGTAACATCACCTTTAGGATAAAAGAGATGAAAGTCTTACTTATATAGCATTACTATATTTCTTCTCTTCTAAGGTTTAGTGGTAGCCAATTGCTGGTGGCCCAACCACACTTTTTGGTGTGTTAGCCAGCTTTAAGATATTGTACTTTTGTTCTTTGGAAGCTCATATTTATGGAATTCCCATCATAACATTGTTGTTCAGCCTTCATGATCCAAAAGAGGTGTGTTTTTTTTTTTTGGGTGGGTTTCAAAGTGATAAAAGTTCTTTGTTATTAACTTCATTCATTCTTTATTTATTTATTTATTTATTTATTTTATTTTTTAATTTTTTGGGAGCCTACAACATCCTATACAAATAATGGATCAAAATTCTTGTTTTTCTAATTCTTTAAGTGGTGGTTATTAATGATTTCTTTCCAAACTCATGGAATGGACACTTTACAATAAAAAATTCAGACTAATTTTAATGTGTATATTATTTATCTTTTGTATTGTTGTCTACAGTTTTTCAGTCAAATGGGCAAGTTCACTCCTGAGGGATTTGATGGTGCAAAGTTCACTCCTCCACGGTGGCTAAGGACAGATGAAATTCCTCAAATTGTCAATGATTTTAGAGTTGCCGCAAGGAATGCTATTGAAGTTGGTAAGTTTTCATTTCATAAAAGTAAATATGAATTTTGTGAGGAGTCAAAATTGATCTTAGGTTTAAGAAAGATAAATGATATCTGATTAGTCAAATCTACCAGAGAGTGGGGGAAACATACAAAAAATAAAACTTAAGAAATAAAAAATAGATACCATTTTGAATTAGTTTCACAAATCATACTACCTCCTATTGTTGTTATAGGGGTAAAAGATTAATACTCTTTATAGTGGCTTTGTATATTAAGTAAGCTTTTCTTTTGAAAAAAGAAAAAAGATTAAAAATTTATTACTTTCTTTATGGAAACAAAAAATAGATACCTGTCATTACTTTCTCTGTGGAAAGAATTTTTCTTTTTTTTGAGAAAAAAAATGAATGAAAAGGAGAAAAGACTCGAGGGAAATTCCAAGCACATCATAGTGTTCAAAGATATTTGCCTACACTATCTAAGGTCCATAATCTTACTGTTGAGAGTATAATAAGGGCTTGTTTTGATCGAATGACTTCATTGTGTTTCCAAAGCATTTGAATATTGAAAGTATATGTTATCATAAAGAGAAAAAAACTGAGTTTATGAAATAATAATTTTGGAATGTATACATAGGTTTTGATGGAATTGAGATCCATGGGGCTTATGGCTACCTAGTTGACTAGTTTATGAAAGACGAAGTGAATGATCGAACAGACCAATATGGTGGATCCCTTGAGAATCACTGTCGATTTGCTCTAGAAGTAGTCGAAGCTGTTGCCAATGAGATAGGAGCAGGCAAAGTTGGAATAAGGCTATCTCCTTTTGCAGACTATAATGAATCTAGAGACTTTAACCCAAAAGCATTGGGCCTTTACATGGCGGAGTCATTGAACAAATATGGGATTCTCTATTGCCACGTGGTTGAGCCAAGAATGAAGATTGTCTAGGAAAAAAGTGAATTCCCACATAGTCTTTTGCCAATGAGAAAGGCTTTTAGGGGTACTTTTCTTGTTGTTGGGGGTTATGATAGGGAAGATGGAAACAATGTCATTGCTGAAAATGTAGATCTTATTGTTTATGGTCGTCTATTTTTAGCCAAGACAGATTTGCCTAAGAGATTTCAACTCAATGCTCCTCTTAACAAGTACAATAGAGATACCTTCTACACCTCTAATCCTGTTGTTGGTTACATCGATTATCCATTTCTTCAAGACACTGCTTAGGTTTGCAAAAGGAAAAACACAAAATATTGGTTTATGGGGTTATTAAGTTTATGTTTTATTTAATTTTAAGAGTCAATGGTATTGCCTTTTGTACGTCAATAAATAGGTGGTTGTCCTGAAGTATTTTACGAATAAATGGGCGTTGCCCTAAGGTTTTAGTTTATTAGTTTGTTTAAGTGTCTCTAGTACTCCAATAAAAGGAGATTTTAGTCTCTTTATCTTCCCAGCTTCTAATCTCTTCTCTCTCTTTCCCTACTTCTTTCTTTCTAGCTTCTTCTATCTCTTCCTTCTTTCTCCTCTCTTAGCTTTTTCACTTTCATTCCTTTTCCCTAATCCCTATAGTTAAATTCAGTTAAAATATTTAACAGATTCGATTAAGTGCCGCGTTAACACCAATAAAATCATAATAACACATGTCATTCTTAATTAAAAAAAAACTATAAATCTATGAAACTAAAAACTAAAAAATAAAAAATAAATTTTTATTTTTTAAAAAAATAATAGAAAAGGGGTGGGGGTGGCTCGCGGGCTACCCTGAAAGTGGGGGTGGCTGCGCACCACCTCAGCCTCCTCTGAGGGCTCGCAAGCCACACAGAGGTGGCTGAAGGTGTCCTGCGGGCCACCCCCATGGTTAGGGGTGGCTCGCAGCTCACCCTAGCTTAGGCTAGGGGTGGCTTTCGGGCCACCCCACTTCTGGGGTGGCCCGCGAGCACCGCAAAGCAGTGGCTTCTGACAGCCACCCTCCACCCCTTTTATGTTTGTTTGTTTGTTTTTTTTTTCTTTTTTTTTTTTAAAGTTTATGTATTTATATATCTTTTTTATTAAGAATGATACGTGTCATGATTTTATTGGTGCTAACGTGGCATTTAACAAAATCTGTCAAATATTTTAACGAAATTTGATTCTAGGGACTAAATTGTTTTATTGGCAAACCATAGGGACCTCTTAGTACACTTTAATACCACAGAGAGTGATTTGTAATTTAGGCTAACCACAGATATTGATTTTGCGTTTTTCCTAAAAAAAAAAAAAAAAGATGTGTAAAAGAATGACACCAAATACATATTTTTCTATAAACAGTTTGTAACTTGTGATTCATTCCCATACAAATATTGTCAATCACGAGAAACATAAGGTAAAATTGCGTTTGAACTATATAATTAAAGATTTACTCCTCACAGCTAGTAACCACTCAAAAGCTTTTTTTTGAGTGTGAATCTTCCTTAATCCATTGATAAAAGCTCTTACAAATCATAAGCTTTAGCTACCATCAGTAACATAATGTACAGATAACCATAGCACAACACTATGAACTTACACAATCATAGAAAAAGAGAAAATCTATTTATAACATCATCTTCTTCTCACCCATGTAGAACACCAGTTAAAGAACAGATCTGTTCCGAGCAGACTAGATCTGAGACATGGGTAGCCCAAAATCACACCAATTTTATTTATTCGGTCGTGAGAGATAACTTCCCACACTGATCTACTCCTCCTTGACCCTAGAGGTTAGGAAACAAAACCGTCCTCGACCCAAGGGTCAGGACAACAAGAAAAACAAACAATACAAACAACAAAAAATTAAAAAGTAGCAAAAAAACCCCAAAACACAGTGGCACCTGTTATATCCGAGATATGAATAGAGGATTTTATTAACTTTTTTATGTAAATGACTTAGTGGAATTAATAACCATGAGTAAGGTAGAAATTGAAAGTAAGAAGGATGGATAAAACACACATAAAAAGTTTCAAGAAGTTATTCCACTCAAATCTGTAATTTCAGAATGACCTTGTTGGATTAAAATGATCACAACTTTTTACTCAGAAATCTGATTGAGGAAAAATTTATGTCATTGGAAATCTGACTCATAATGATACAACTTTGTAGTTTATGACTTTTCCCAATTACATTGTTTTGAGGGTCAAATTATCATGCCAATAGGCATCGTCCGCAAGGGCGTCACAGTAGTGATTTTCCATTCGAATCAGTAATTTCATACTAACCTTGTTGAATTAAAACGATCATAACTTTTGATTGAGGAAAAATTTATCTCATCAGAAAAATAACTCAAAATACTACAACTTTGTAGTTTATGACGTTTTCCAATTCCATATTTTTGGGGGTCAAATCGGACTGGCAGTAGGTGTTATCCGCAGCTCGTCTGGAGTTGCGTCCGGACGAACTTTGCTATTTCTCAGATAGTAGGTTCCATCTGTAGCCTGTCCGTAACAAGGTCCGAATGTTGTGAACAGTAATGCGATATATAGAGGCTGAAACACGAATTTTTCAACTCATTTTCTCATTTTTCTGAACTAAAACGAATTGAAGCTCTCCCCTTTCTCCTAGGGTTTACTCTAAACCTTAAGCGAGTGATCTTTTAAGGCTTGGGTTGTGATTTCTAACACCAGTAACTTCTCGGTGTTAGATTACCATTTCCACAGATCGTTTGAGGTAAATTCTCAAACCGTTGTCTACTTTCTCAAGATTGAGCTATATACCTTATGCATGTTGCTTAATCTTGATTATTTGTCTAGGAATTTGTTATATTTGTAGAGTTTGAGCGTTGGATCGAAGTTCCAAAGATCGGGCTTCATACATTTGAGGTAGGTGTTCAAGTTAGCTAAGTTAGTTGGGTTTTGCTTAGAGTTTTATAAGTTAATGCTAGAGATTCTCTATGGGTTAACTTTGTTAGCATTTAAATTGTGTTTTGAGCTCCATATATGATATGAGTCTCAATTGGGCTATGTGTTTACGAGGTTACAAGCACTCATTGGTGTATAGAAGTATGTTTTGAGCTATGAGTTATGCCTTATGGTCACTTGCAATGATGTATTGTAGATTTGTGTGATTAAGACTTGTCATTGGTGTCAATTGTTAAGCATCGAGCGGAACATTGTGAGTATAATTACTCACTAAGAAAAGATACTATTTTTACGCTTTCAAAGATTATATTAAGTTCGAGCCAATTGTAAGTTATGTTAATGTTTTTATGATGATATCTTGATATATTTAATTATGTTGAGAAATGTTTGATGAAGTATGATTTATGAAATGATGTTAAATGATACATGATCATGAAAGAAAGGAAATGAGATGTTTTATAGCACGAGCATGTAAAAATAGTAAAATGATATGTTTTTGAAGGAATGTAATGCTCTTATGAAAGTGATAGGGGATATGCCCTGATAAAAAAATGAAAGGGGATGTGGCCTTATGGAATTTGTGGGGTATGGCCCCTTATTAAAATGAAAGGGTGGATATGCCCTTATAAAAGTAACAGGGAATATACCCTGATGAAAATAAAAGGGGATATACCCTTATAAAAATGAAAGGGAATATGCCCTTATAAAAGTGATAGGGGATATGCTCTGATGAAAATGAAAGGGGATATACCTTTATAAAAGTGACAGGGGATATGCCCTGATGAAAATGAAAGGGGATATGCCATGATGAAAATGAAAGGGGAGATGCCCTTATGAAAATGAAAGGGGATATGCCCTGATGAAAATGAAAGGGGATATGTCCTTATGAAAATGAAAGGGGATATACCCTTATGAAAGCAAAGGGGTCTATGCCCTAATGAAAGTTTAAAGTTATGTTATGAAATATATGAATGTGAAAGCTTGCATAACACTTTTATGATTTGAGAATGTATATATATTATGTATATATAGCATTTCATGCTAGATGTATTGGCATGCACAAGAGTCTTCATGAAAAAGAACTTATGTATACGTCTACAACTGGTTTGCATATAATGATTTCATGAGTATGACTTAGCCTTATGACACTCATGTTGATCGTGACACAAATGAACGGGATACATTAGCAGCTCAGGGGTAGCCTATATGACACTCCTGTTGAACGTGACAAATATTGAACGGAATACAGGAGCAGCTCTGTAGCAAAGGCATACGTGTAAAAGTTATGTATAGACAGGTTTATATGCATGTGTGACTAGACGTAACATAGAGCGCTTGTATATATTCATGGCTAAGTAGTATGTTTCACACTATTTCATGACTATGGTGTTTACTTTATCAGTTATGCCACATTTTTATGACAGTCATTTTATAAACCGAACGTAGCTGCTATTGTAAACTAAGTAGAAAACGAAAGATTGGCTCATTGTAAAAACTTAGTGATTTCTTATACCACTAAGACTGTGGACTCATATATTTTCTTGGGCGAATGTGGTTAACTCCATGATCGTCTTAGATGATGTTGATGTTGCAGGTACTGAGGATCTTGATGAAGATCCATTGTTTGCGTATTTGGGTTATGATTGCTGGCGGTGTATGCTGGATGCATTTTGTATAGACTATGGTAGTCTAGCTTTTGTTTTACATCATGATGTTATATATGTGTAAAACTGATCGATGTATTTTGGCTATGCCATATGTGGCATTTTTTTATAACCCTTTTGTTGATGTATATCACTTAAAATGTAAAACTGTTATATATAGTTTATGTCAGTTTCTTATATTATATTACTCCCACAGTGTTATTTATTTAGTTTCCGCTGCAATGTTATGATTACTCTGATGTGATATGCTCATATTATGAGATAATGATAGCTTGTACGCATGTACGCCACTGTGATGATGCAGTTTCATTTTCAATATTATATTATATATAAATTATATTTATATATATATATATATATTATATATATTATATGCGTTATGAAATCGGGGTCGTCACAGCACCAAAAAGAAATATATTATTAACATATTAACTAGTTAGTTCATAAACTAACATATTAAGTTATTAAGATATAATTAATATAACAATATAACTATATGGATAAGTTAATATACAACTATATAAATCTGTATATAGACTCATCGTACATAGTTAACAAATATTATATACTATACTTATATATATTAATTAGTTATATATAGTATGCTAGACTTACTATTTGCTCACATTATACTTATACTATACTTTGTATTTTATAGTTATATACTATATTCTATAATATGCCTTATATAGTTACATATTATATATTTATATTTTAGATAAATATACAGAGGTTGTTCACAAACTCGGACTTAAACTTTACTCAAATCAAACATTAAAAAGTTTAATAGCCTAGCTCGAGCTCGATCGAGTACCCGGCTCGGCTTAAATAGCATTATCGATGGGCTCGATCTTGAGCTCGAGCTTCTAATGAGCTAGTCTTAAACACACATTTCATAGCTCGGCTCGAGTTTGAGCTCGACTCGAATATGTATCCTCATAAATGAGCCAGTCTTGAAATTGTAAAGCTCGATTCGACTCGATTACAGCCCTAGCCACAACACATGAGGAAGACGAGAGGGGAGGAGGAAAGAGGGAAGAGATCCCTCCTCCCCGGCTGGCGTTGTTTTTGGTTTCTCTCTAATTTACTACTCTCTTAAACTAGAGAGAGAGAGAGAGAGAGAGAATTTAAAATTTAAAAACATACTAACCACTCAAAAGCTTGACGGGCAGTAAATGTTACTTTTTTAGTTCATTTCTTGAAAACAATCCAAGGATTTTGAGTACTAAGATGAAATAACAGTGAAGTCATAAGGCCCAGGTCCCTTGAACTTGAGCTTCCTCGCACCTTCCTTGCTCGTTTTTACACTTAGGTCGGGACCAAGTTGAGACACCGTCGGGACCCGCACTGCTAAAAAACCAAGAGTTAGAGACGGGTTTTTTCTTTTTTCCTTTTTTTTTTTTTCTAAACGATTTAAAAAACCATCTAGAATTAAATTTTTTAATGATGCTTTTCTTAAAGGCGTTAGTTATTAAAAAAATTTACAGATGGTTGATCAAAAACCATCTGTCAAAAAATAAATGACGACGGTTCCTTTTAAAACCATTGTGAAATTTCCAAACGGTTTATTACAAACCATCAAGAAAAAATTAAATCACGACAATTTTTTAAGAAACCGTCATGAAATTTCCAAATGGTTTAGTAAACCATCTGGAAATTAATAAATCACGACGATTTATTTAAAAACCATTGGGAAATTTCCAGACGGTTTATTACAAACAGTCAGGAAATATTAAATCACGATGGTTTTTTTAAGAAACTGTCGTGAAATTTCCAGACAGTTTAGTAAACCGTCTGGAAATTAGTAAATCATGACGGTTTATTTAAAAACCGTCGTGAACTTTCTAGACGGGTTGGGACTAACCGTTTGTAACTATTAATTTCCAGACGGTTTGGTCCCAAACCGTCTATAATTTAATATTTTAAATTCTTTTAGGGTTAAGTGGTGCAATGTGTTTTCTGGAACACCCTGCTCCACGCCTCTATCTCGTCTCCATCTCCTTCCTCAACTCTCTTTTCCCTTCTCTCCCTGTGCAGTGGCAGAGCTAGGATACCGCTATTGTAGGGGTGTGACTAATAATTAATTAATATAAAATAATATTATATTTTATAAATAGACAATAATAAGCTTTTGCAAATAGACATTCACTTTTGTATCATTATTGGTCAAATAATTGCATACATAATTAAACACGGTTTTTTTTTGGTAATTTTATTTTGGTTTCTCCAAACAAAATTTAAAAAATGCCTAGTTTTTGCATCACCGCATCAAAATTTAAACCTCGCTCAGTAAAATGAATAAAATCCTCTTTGAATTAGTGTGTAATTTTTCTTCTGAAATTTTTTATTAAATTAAAATAGATCCAAATACATGTAAAATATGTGTAGAAGTTTCATGATCTGTCAACGATGCATGAATCTAATCTGAGTATGCTCTTTCTTTCTCTCTACCCTTTTAATGGCTCCTTGACCTTCTCTTTCGGTCAAACTATTCAAAGAAAAAAAAAAAAAAAGTGGTCCAAGATTTTTATGGTTCGAGAGCACAAACTTATACAGATTGGTTATTATGGATATCCACGTCATTGACTCACTATGATCTGAGGCCTACATGCATGGACGATCCAGATTTTGATTGGCATTTTTTCTATTGAAAACAGAGCCACAAACTGACGAGAGAAGAAGCTGCTCTAGGCGGAGAGACAGAGAGCAAAACCTCTGTTACCCTTTTGAAATTGCCTCTTACTACAGATTCATAATTTCAAGAGAGAAGTGGAGAACCTGGCAAGGGCAAGACGTTTCGGAAGAGAAGAATGAGGTAGGGAGGGAGCAAGAGTAGGGCAGGACGTCTAAGAGAAGAAGAAGATCGAAAAATTGAAAAAATTCCAGTGGAAAATTTTTTCAAGATTTTTGTTTGTAGGGGCGGGCAAGGGGCGCCACCCTTATCTCTGCCACTGAGGGAAAGGGGGGCAATCATGGGCGGTCTTTACAGCTAGTCTTAGGAATTTTTTTTTTTTCTTTTAGGGGGGGCGCGCGCCCCTACGCGCCCTTGTATATCCGCCCCTATCCTTGTCACTCTCTTCTCCCTTCTCACTCCCTCCGGCTGGTTTCATCTCTCCACCGGGGCACTTCTAAGTATTCACCAGTAAGCATCACTCTCCATCTCCTCACTTTCTCTCACTTTGTCATCTCTCTATCTCTCTCTCTCTCTCTCTCTCTCTCTCTCTCTCTCTCTCGCTCACTCTCTCTTTTCTTTGATCTAGATGTCTCATTCTCTCAGAGTAAATCAGCGGGACTTGCCCCATCGATTGTTGTTGTATGATTTTGTTCTAGGTTTTTTTTTTGTCTTTTTGAATTTTTTTTTAATCCTCTGTTCTGATAGTCGCGCGAGCGCTACCCGATTTTACTTTATAATTAACCGCTCGCGTTAGATCACACCTTTGCAGGATAGTTCTAAAAAGAGGGTATCGATCCGCAGGGACTGTGTATGGTTGTTCGTCAAGCCTTCGGGTGTT